>SEMN01001571.1:0-42700 GCA_005408345.1 Macquaria australasica | reverse complement strand
CTGAACCTTAATAACGCCTTAAACTCATCAGTCATGAGGAAATTAAGGGGAAAGTCAGGAAGCCCTTAAACTGTTTATAAAATGTTATTATATTCTACATTTTATATTTATAACAGGTTTTCATATCATAATTGTCAACTTTGACTTTTGCAGTTTTAAAGTTTCAAAGTAAAATACTTTTTCTCCGTCTGCAGTTTGTTTTCAGTGTGGTTGTTGCCGTGGAAACCGTGAATGAATTGGTCAGTGTGAGTGTCACCTGACCACCAGGTGACGATGATGAGCTTCCTCTTCCTTTCAAGTTAAAACACAAAGAACAAACAATAAACTTCAGTTTAAAATGAATGTTTTTTTAATTTTCAAAACTAAAACAAACTGAGCATTTTTTTAACAAACAGTCTGAATAAAAGACACGAAGAAGAATCTGATTTAGTTTAAAAACTGTTAAAAACATTTGGTTAAAAAAACATCATTTCATCAAATCAAAGCATTTGATCCCTGAAATCATTTCAGTCATGAAGCTGCCAACAGGCAGAGACTGCTGGTGACAGACTGAGCGCGCTCAGAAGGTTGTTTACTGCTGATGAATCTGTTTATCCAGTTTATTGTTGTTGTTGTTTCCCGTTTCCTGTCAGGATGCTGCCGTCCGCCTGTCTGCGTCTGCGACGGGCTGCAGAGCTGCCCAGGGATCCTGCAGCATCGACGGGCTGAAATATTTCTCCACTGAAGAGTCTGAAGACTGAACACACACACACACACTCAGATTATTTAAAAACAAACAACTTTATAAAAAAAGCACACACTTCATGTAATCTCAAGTAGTTTGCCTTGTGCTCCAGCAGGGGGCACAGCTGAGTCACTGAACTCCGTAATTACTTCCTAAAATATATATAAATATGTATTTCATATGAAAAATGTGAATCAAAGACAGTTGGGGCTATATAACTGTCTGATCAGGAGTTGAAAACGTAACGAGGTGACATCACGTACCATGTGTCCTATCATATTCAGTCTGTGGACGGGGCGGGGGCTTCACATACAGGCCTATTATTGGTAATATGGATGATACAGATCCTCTCAGATCAATGTAGAGCAGCATAGGGAATAATAAACCTGACCCCCACCTGAGTTTCAGGAACAGGAGCTGAGCTCAAACTATGCACCTTCAGACTGGGACACTGAGTGAAAACTGACGGAGGGAAACACGCACCACAATAAGGAGACGCTGTCTGATAGGACCCACGAGGCTGCTGTGATGGAGCACATCAGGGCTAAATAAATATGTTGGTTCTCTGAGGACAGCTGTGACGCAGCGTACAGGAAGTCCAGTGATTATTACCTAAATGTTTCAGTGATCACTACAGATGGACAGATGATACCGAAGCTCCGAAGCTTGTTTCCCTCCTGTGAAGCGCGCTGTTTCAACACACTGTATCGGAGCTCGTGTCAAATGAAGAATATCACGTGACTGATGACGTCCGAAGCTTCAAACGTCACTGGTGCTTCGGAAAGCGCTTCATTCAGTTTGACAGTTTAGAAAGTTTTACAGTGCACTAGAAAGACATAATCATGAGCATGAGAACATTTCGTCCTGATACATTAATGTCTCTTGTCAGCAAAAATATTTTATATCTGGGCTTTTTGGACAGCGGATACTTATTTTACTCTAACATATTGCACAACGCCCCAGCAATGAAGGGCTGCTATAAGATTTCCGAGCCACCAGATGTCGCTGTGTTTGCTGAGTTTGAATCCCCAAAGCTTCATCCGCCCATCACTAGTGATCACTAATTCATTGATCAGTAATGAGATATACCTCTTCCTTTTATTTTATTACAAATGAGAATTACATTTACAGTGTTTGATTTCTTATTTTAAAGGGTATATTATGTATTGTTTCCGTGAATCTGTGGAACATTAGGATGATCAGTAAACTCAGCTAATCAATATGCCGATACTGCTAATACTAGTGATACCGAGGATTCTCAGTGATCCACGTTAACAAAAACTAACGTGTTAAAGAGGATCGATGTGTGCACGTGACTCCGTGTTCACCGGCTCATGAACTTTACCTGGAAGTTTTGCGTTGAGGCGGGACCGAATGACTGAGGCCGCCGGAAACCGCCCCCCCTGCGCCACATCTGCCCTCCGCACCCCCGGGACCAGCCGCCGAACCCAGAGAACGGAGAACCGTCCCTGTATCCTCGGTTAGAACCCGGAGAATAGACCGGAGAGCCCGGGGAGTAGGCGGGGCCGCCCCGTGGAGATCCTCCGCGGGGTCCGGAGCCTCCGTAGGGGGAGCGAGCCCCGAACCCCCAGCAGGAGGACGGGGAGGGAAACCTTCCAGCCGGCCGCGGGGCTCCGGGACTCCGCTGAGGTCTGACGGGGGCTCGGTACATCAGAGCGGCAAGAAAATAACAAAGAGACAGTAAACAGAGACCCGAAGGATTCTGCTGCCGGAATCTGTGACCGAACCGGAACCGGAAACACACAGCTCTGCTTCCGGTCCTACAGACTGCCGCGCTGCGCGAAGAGAGACCTAGCTGCAGACAAAATGGCGGCCATGGATATACGAAGAGAAGTGGATACAGCGTCAGAGGCGGGGCCCCGTTCATTCCTATGACCTCGGCGTAGACGAGATGAGATCACAGAATGGAACACCTGCGATCGTTAGACGTGTGTGTGTGTGTGTGTGTGTGTGTGTGTGTGTGTGTGTGTGTGTGTGTGTGGGTGGGGGGGGGGTCGGTTAGATTTGTGTTTTTTTCCTTTATTGAACAAATGTCACACATTGACAATAAAAGGATTCATAGTGAAATTCAAACAATTAAGCCGGGGGCAACCACAGAAGGTAAG
The DNA here is from genome assembly GCA_005408345.1 of Macquaria australasica. NCBI lineage: Eukaryota > Metazoa > Chordata > Actinopteri > Centrarchiformes > Percichthyidae > Macquaria > Macquaria australasica. The sequence goes on along the minus strand of SEMN01001571.1, from coordinate 39,850 downwards.
ACAACAAATAATTTAAAAAAACAAAAGGAACATTTAAGGCACAATTTATAATAGTATAGACAATTTAAGAATCAATGCACCTATAAAGTCAGCACACAACTCACTGAGGGAAAGCAAGTGTCTCTTGTTCAGTCCAGACAATCTCAGTCCAAAGCCAAGAGATCGGTTCTTCCAGAACACATCTTCATAGGAATATAAACTGTGCTCAGAACAGCTAAGATCACATTATGATTATATACATACTTTACGGGAAACACATGCCTTTACAGTTTTGATGGCCTTTGTTGTTCTACATCTTTCCATAATTTTTACTGACAATGCCAGAAAAGATGGGGCACGGTTTCTGGTTGAGCTGCGCAAAAAGAACAAGTTTGATATTGGAAAGGAATGTGATTTCTGAAATAACCTCCTCTTCTAAGATTCGTCTGGATTTAGCTAGAACGCTGCCTTATTCCCTCAAGTATTTACAAATTTCAAATGTAAGGAGCTCCCAGTTAATTCCAAAAATCCCCTCCATTTGGGCTTTGTTCCAGTAGAGAGTAATAAGTCTTTCCAGCTCTAGTTTTACACAGCTGTGATTTAATAGGGAACTGTTCATTTTCCAGTATGAGAAACTGTTCAAGCCAGAATTACCAGGGAAATGATTAATACTAATTGTTAAAGTTCTATGATCAGTTAATAGCGTTGTTAAAACATTAACTGTAATACTGTCTTTATTTAACAATTTAGAGACAAGCCAGAAGTCAATACGTGATCGTCTGGAGCCATCTTTATTGCTCCAGGTGTACATCCTGCTATCTGGGAATTTCTCCCTCCATATATCAGTTAAATAAAACCTGCTTATAAGTAGTTTCAAGGTAGAATTTGACTGTGATGGTTGACATATATCACTAACCTCATCCTTACCGATAATGAAGTCACCCCATATCAACTAGTAAGCATCAATTCAATTCAATTCAATTCAGTTTTATTTATATAGCGCCATATCATAGTGCTAAAAAAGGGAGTTTTTCCTTGCCACTGTCGCATAGTGCTTGCTCATGGTGGGAACTGTTGGGTCTCTGTAAATATAAAGAGTCGGTCTAGACCTGCTCTATTCGAAAAAGTGCCCTGAGATAACTTTGTTATGATATGGCGCTATATAAATAAAACTGAATTGAATTGAATTGAATCATAGCAAAATTATCTCGGCACTTTTTCGTATAGAGCAGGTCTAGACCGACTCTTTATATTTACAGAGACCCAACAGTTCCCATCGTGAGCAGCACCAGGAGACAGTGGCAAGGAAAAACTCCCTTTTAACAGGTAGAAAACTCGAGCAGAACCAGAACCAGGCTCTGGGTGGGCGATCATCTGCCTTGACTGGTTGGGTTGAAGGGGGGGGAGAACATACAGCAGCACAGTACAGTTCTACATAGAGATGTAAAGTAATAGTTGTGGTAATGGTATTGATGTTAATATTAATAGATATAATACTAAGAGCAATATTATAATAGTAATATTAATAATAAGAGCAGTAACAGTAATAGCAGCAGCGGGTGTAGAGCAGGAACACGGGGGCAGCAGGTGGCTGCAACCACAGATCCAGACTCTACAACTCTGGAGGCAGAAACACCTGCAGAAAGCAACAGAAGGAGAGAGAAAGCACACAACTACGGGAAGAAGTTGAGTTAGTAACAAGCATTGATGGGATATGAGGGCGTACAGATGGAGAGGAAGAGGAGGAGAGAGGAGCTCAGTGCATCATGGGAAGTCCCCCGGCAGTCTAGGCCTATAGCAGCATAACTAAGGAGTGGCTCAGGGGTCACCTGTGTCAGCCCTACTATAAGCTTTATCAAAGAGGAAAGTCTTAAGCCTACTCTTAAATGTGAGGAGGTTGTCCGCCTCCCGTACACAAACTGGGATCTGGTTCCACAGGAGAGGAGCTTGATAGCTGAAGGCTCTGGCTCCCATTCTACTTTTAGAGACTCTAGGAACCACAAGGAACCCTGCATTCTGGGAGTGCAGTGCTCTAGTGGGGTAACAGGGTACTATGAGCTCTTTAAGATATGATGGTGCCTGACCATTTAGGGCTTTGAAGGTGAGGAGAAGGATTTTAAATTCTATTCTGGATTTTACAGGGAGCCAGTGTAGAGAAGCTAATATTGGAGAAATATGATCTCTTTTCCTGGTTCTTGTCAGTAAACGTGCCGCAGCATTCTGGATCAGCTGGAGAGTCTTAAGGGACTTATTGGGGCAACCTGTTAATAGAGAGTTGCAATAATCCAGCCTAGATGTAACAAATGCATGGACTAGTTTTTCTGCATCTTTTTGAGACAGGATGTGCCTGATTTTTGCAATGTTACGTAAGAGAAAAAAGGCAGTTCTTGAAGTTTGTTTTATGTGGGATCAAAGATAACTCCAAGATTCCTTACGGTTTCGCTGGAGGCCAGGGCAATCCCATCTAGAGAAACTATATCTTTAGATAATGTGTTTCAAAGGTGTTCAGGGCCAAGTACAATAACTTTGGTTTTGTCTGAGTTTAACATTAGAAAATTGCAGGTCATCCAGGTTTTTATGTTCTTAAGGCATGCTTGAAGTTTAGCTAATTGATTGGTTTCATCTGACTTGATCGATAAATATAATTGGGTATCATCTGCATAACAATGAAAATTTATGGAGTGCTTCCTAATAATATTGCCTGAAAGAAGCATATATAAGGTGAATAGAATTGGTCCAAGCACAGAACCTTGTGGAACTCCGTGACTAACTTTGGCGTGCATAGAGACACATTGATGGCTTAGATGAGGAAATCATTGAAGTTAGTTGACTAAGGTTGATGGGAGAAAAGCAGTCTAAATGTACATCAGGTTTTACAGTTGTTTCTAAGGTTCCTGTGTTTGAAGATAAGTCAGTACCAACTGAGGGCAGGAGGTGCTGAATTTTGTCTCTAATAGTTAGAATGTTATCATTAAAGAAGCTCATAAAGTCATTACTACTGAGGTCTATAGGAATACATGGCTCAACAGAGCTGTGACTCTCTGTCAGCCTGGCTACAGTGCTGAACAGAAACCTGGGGTTGTTCTTATTTTCCTCTATTAATGATGAGTAGTAGGCTGCTCTGGCATTACGGAGGGCCATCCTATAAATTTTAAGACTATCTTGCCAGGCTAAACGTGATTCCTCCAGATTGGTGGAACGTCATTTCCTTTCAAGTTTTCGCAATGTTTGCTTTAATTTGCAGGTTTGCGGGTTATACCATGGAGCTAACCTCCTCTGTTTTATTATCTTCTTTTTTAGAGGGGCGATAGAGTCGAGTGTTATTCATAGTGAGCCTGCAGTACTATCAACAAGATGATCAATTTGGGAGGGACTAAAGTTAGCATAGGAGTCATCTGTTATATTGAGACATGGAACTGAATTAAATGCCGATGGAATCACTTCCTTAAATTTAGCTACAGAACTATCAGATAGACATCTAGTGTAGGAATGTTTGCCTAATGGCGTGTAGTCCAGTAATAGGAATTCAAAAGTTATTAAATAATGGTCTGATAAAAAAAGGATTCTGTGGAAAGACTATTAGATGTTCAATTTCTAAGCCATAGACAAGAACAAGGTCGAGGGTGTGGTTAAAACAGTGAGTGGGTTTATGTACACTTTGACAGAAGCCAATCGAATCTAATAATGAGATAAACGCAGCACTAAGGCTATCATTTTCTACATCCACATGAATATTAAAATCACCTACAATAATTATTTTATCTGTTTTAAGGAGTAAACCTGATAAGAACTCTGAGAATTCAGATATAAATTCAGAATACGGTCCAAGAGCTCGGTACACTATAACAAATAGAATTGGCTGTAGTGTTTTCCAGGTTGGGTGTGAAAGGCTAAGAACAAGGCTTTCGAACGAGTTATAATTTAGTTTAGGCTTAGGTTTGATTAATAGGCTTGTGTCGAAGATGGCTGCAACTCCACCTCCTCGGCCTGTGCCTCGAGGAATGTGAGTATTAATGTAACTGGGGGGGGGATTCATTTAGGCTAACATATTCATCGTGACACAGCCAGGTTTCAGTAAGACAAAATAACTCAATATTATGATCTGATATTAGATCGTTTACTAAAACAGCTTTAGATGAGAGAGATCTGATGTTTAAGAGTCCACATTTAATTCTCCTATTTTGTTGTACTGTTGCAGTGGTGGTTTTACTTTTTATTAGGTTTTTATGTGTAACTCCTCTTCTGTTTACTTTTGATTTAAATAATTTAAGTGGTCGGGGGGCAGACACCCTCTCTGTGGAGTTTAGGGTGGGTAACTGCTCTAATGGAAGCACAGAGAAGAGTGTAGGACTGCAACTCTGCCTCCTGGTCTGGACCACAGACTATATTAAGTCTATGGTCTGAACTCTGAGCTGTCATGGCTTTGGGCCACTAATAAATTCGGACAGATTTCTAGATATGATAGCGGCTCCATCCAAAGTGGGATGAATGCCGTCTCTCCTAATCAGACCAGGTCTTCTCCAGAAAGTCCGCCAATTATCTACAAAGCCCACATCATTACCTGGACACCACCTCCACCAACAAGCAACCAGCGGTTGAATGATGACATGCGGCTATACATATCATTGCTAGTAAGATTAGGTAGGGGCCCAGAGAAAACTAGTCCGACATTGTCTTTGCATATGTACACACCGACTCAACATTAATTTTCGTGACCTCCGATTGGTGTAATCGGGTGTCATTACCGCCGACGTGAATAACAATCTTACCATATTTACGCTTATCCTTAGCCAGTAGTTTTAAATAGGATTCAACGTCGCCCGCTCTGGCCCCTGGGATGCATTTGACTATGGTCACTGGTGTCGCTAATTTCACGTTTCACAAATGATGGAGCTGCCAATAATCAGAGTTGGTTTCTCAGCCGGATGTGTCGCTGAGTGGAGAGAACCTGTTAGAAACGTGAACGGATCGGTGGTGAACCGTGGGCTTTGGTTTAGGGCCTCCCTGGCTTCCCGGCTGCTCGGGAGTTGCCGGGAGACGGCTAGCAGAAGCTACCTTTGGTCGGCTCGCCCCGGCTAGGGGCTGGCTAGCTACAGCTGACTGACTCTCCATGGTGCGGAGCCGCGACTCTAACTCACTGAGCCTCGCCTCCAACACGGTGAATAAACTACATTTGTTACACGAACCATTATCGCTAAAGGAGGCAGAGGAGTAACTAAACTTCTGACACACCGAGCAAGAGAGAGAGGGAGAGGGAGACACCATTGCTAACTGAGCTAAAAGCTAAACTACAGTAGCAAGCATCTAACTAGCGTGTAAACAACTGTGGGATTAGCGGAAAGTCGCTAACAGGAGAGAGCTATGAGTGCTTAAACAGAACTAGTGTAAACTCAAATGTATAGCAGGTAATTAACTGCTATAGTAAAGAAAATATCAGAATGAACTGGGTTTAGCTAGAGCAGCAAAATTTGCTACCAGTAACACAGAAGCACCGGCAACCAGAAATGAGACAATACGTTCACCTGAGCACGTCAGAACGTCATCCTTGAGGCTTCACATCAGGAAATTTAAATAGCCAACTCGCAAGTCTATCTTCTTGGTCATTATCTGATTCAGAATTGAAACCATAGATATTGACCACAATCAAAATTAAGTTATTAACCTTAATGACCAATCAAAGAAAGTGACCATTAGTGTCACAATGGGAATGTAAAATGTCTCCTCCAAAATTATTTTTAAAACAAGATACCCCTGCAGAATGCTCTGATCCATGGGACAGCCAAATGTGATTGCCCCATTGTGACTTCCAAAAATGACAATCTTTTGCAAGTGAATGCGATTCTTGAAAAAATACAAAATCAGTTTCAGCTGCTTAGCAAATAAAAACAAGGCCTTACGTTTTAAATTGTTTCTTAACCCCCTGGGGTTTAAAGAGAAAACAGATAAAGACATGAACAGACTATATAAAAAGAGAACAAAAGGGCTGCGGCCTCGGTGGTCGCCGAAGCAAAAACCCGGGTGTTGGAGGAGTTTGGGGAGGCTATGGAGACGGACTTTCGGTTGGCCTCAAGGACGCTCTGGCAAACCGTTAGACGACTCAGGAAGGGAAAGCAGGGCTTGGCCCAGGCTGTGCTCAGCAGGGGAGGAGAGCTGCTGACCTGGACTGGGGATATTGTTGAGCGGTGGAAAGAGCACTTTCAGGAACTCCTGAACCCAACCAACACGTCCTCTGTGGAGGAGGCAGAGTTTGAAGACTCACCCATATCCCTGGCAGAAGTCTCCAAGGTAGTTCAATTCAATTCAATTCAATTCAGTTTTATTTATATAGCGCCATATCATAACAAAGTTATCTCAGGGCACTTTTTCTAGACCGACTCTTTATATTTACAGAGACCCAACAACTCCCACCATGAGCAAGCACTTGTCAGGCACACAGAGAGGTTGGACCCACAGAGCAGACTCGACTCAATACCAGTAGCACCAAGAGAATACCAGTAATAACAGCAGTGGGTGTAGAGCAGGAACACGGGGGGAGCAGGTGGCCTGCAACCATAGATCCAGACTCTACAGCTCCGGAGGCAGAAACACCTGCAGAAAGCAACAGAAGGAGAGAGAAAGCACACAACTACGGGAAGAAGTTGAATTAGTAACAAGCATTGATGGGATATGAGGGCGTACAGATGGAGATGGAGAGGGAGAAGAGGAGAGAGGAGCTCAGTGCATCATAGGAAGTCCCCCGGCAGTCTAGGCCTATATCAGCATAACTAAGGGGGGGCTCAGGGGTCACCTGAGGCAGCCCTACTATAAGCTTTATGAAAGAGGAATGTCTTAGGCCTACTCTTAAATGTGAGGAGGTTGTCCGCCTCCCATACACAAACTGGGATCTGGTTCCACAGGAGAGGAGCTTGATAGCTGAAGGCTCTGGCTCCAGGTAGTCAAAAAGCTTCTCGGTGGCAAGGCGCCAGGTGTAGATGAGATTCGCCCTGAGATGCTGAAGGCTCTGGACATTGTTGGGCTGTCTTGGCTGACACGCCTCTTCAGTGTCGCGTAGCGGTTGGGGACAGTGCCTGTGGAGTGGCAGACCAGGGTGGTGGTTCCCATCTTCAAAAATGGGGACCGGAGGGTGTGCTCCAATTACCAGGGTATCACACTGCTCAGCCTCCCCGGGAAAGTTTATTCCAGGGTGCTGGAAAGGAGACTCCAACTGATTGTCGAACCTTGGATCCAGGAGGAGCAATGTGGATTCCATCCTGGCCGTGGCACAGTGAACCAGCTTTTTACCCTTGCAGGGCTGCTGGGGGGTTCATGGGAGTTTGCCCATCCAGTTTACATGTGTTTTGTCGACTTGAAGAGGGCTTTTGACCGTGTCCCCCGGGGGGTCCTGTGGGTACTGCGGGTGTATGGGGTACTGGGGTCGCTGCTACAAGCCATCCGGTCCTATATAACCAAAGTGAGAACTGTGTCCGCATTCTCAGCACAAAGTCAAACACATTCTCAGTGGGTGTTGGACTTCGCCAGGGTTGCCCCTTGTCACCAATTATGTTTGTGATATTCATGAACAGGATTTCAAGGCGCAGCCGGGGGGAGGAGAGTGTCCAGTTTGGTGGCTTCAGAATTGCATCTCTGCTCTTTGCAGATGATGTGGTTCTGTTGGCTTCATCAGGTTGTGACCTTCAGCATGGACTGGGGTGGTTTGCAGCTGAGTGTGAAGCAGCTGGGATGAGAGTCAGCACCTCCAAGTCCGAGGCCATGGTTCTCTGCCGGAAAATGGTGGATTGCCCCCTTTGGGTTGGAGGTGAGTTACTGCCCCAGACGAAGGAGTTCAAGTATCTCGGGGTCTTGTTCACGAGTGATGGTAAAATGGAGCGTGAGATGGACAGGCGGATTGGTGCAGCATCAGCAGTAATGCAGGCATTGTACCAGACCGTGGTGGTGAAGAGGGAACTGAGCCGGAAGGCAAAGCTTTCGATTTACCAGTCAATCTATGTTCCAACCCTCACCTATGGTCATGAGCTTTGGGTAGTGACCGAAAGAATGAGATTGCGGATACAAGCGGCCGAAATGAATTTCCTCCACAGGGTGGCTGGGCTCACCCTTAGAGATAGGGTAAAGAGCTCGGACATCCGGAGGGAGCTCGGAGTAGAGCCGCTGCTCCTTCGCATCAAAAGGAACCAGTTGAGGTGGTTCAGGCATATGATTAGAATGCCTCCTGGACACCTCCCTTTAGAGGTTTTCCGGGCACGTCCAACTGGTAGGAGGCTACGGGGTAGACCCAGAACACGCTGGAGGGATTATATATCTCATCTGGCCTGGGAATGCCTTGGGCCTTGGGGTCCCCCAGGAGGAGCTGGAAAGCGTTGCTGGGGAGAGGGGCATCTGGACAACCCTGCTTAGCCTGCTGCCACCGTGACCCGGCCCCAGATAAGCGGAATGAAAATGGAATGGATGGATTTGTTATGTGTTACAGCAGCTCAAGGACAGAATGAGTACAGACAGACAATAAAATACAAATAAAGAATAACAATAGAAACTATACAAGTAATTAAATTCAAATAATAATATTATATAATGTAATATAATAGTATAAGTAATATATATATATATATATATATATATATATATATAGATATGCATAATATATATAATGTTATGTATATTGTGCAATTACACTCCAAATATTGCAAGAGTCAGTCCTCAATATGATCTTGATTCAAATATGGACACCTAAGTGGTTAAGACATTTTGACCATGAGTGAAGGGCTTTCCATCTTTTCCAGTCCGTTCTAGTCCCGCCTTCTGGACAAGTTGCCTTTTCGAATATGGCGGCGACGTTGACGTCGGTCCAGAGGCGATACAGGCTCGTTGGAGATGAGCTAGGCCTGCGCAGAATCGATCACTGGCAATCGCCGCACAATGCAGCCGGTTAGATTTGTGTCCGACTTGTGTCCGACTTGATCCCGACTTGCTCTGACGTCATGCATACGTGGGCAACAATAACCTCACAAGATCGAGGCGGCCGCAGTTTTTAGAGCCAGGTGCTGCAGCTGCTCTCCACCAACTGCAAGACCCAGGGCATGATGGGAAACGTCTGGCTGTCGTCTGATCAAAGAGCTGATTGGCTCTTAATTTTGACCATCAACATCCTAATTTTCTGTGTAATTGTAATATTTAACTGTTGCTGTATGTTGCGCAGTGACGGTTTCATCTGTTAACAAACATCTTGTGTGGTTGATATGAAGAATAATAAAGTTTATTTCAGCCAGAACTCTCCGACCGTGATCTGCAGACTACAGGCAGCCTACAGGTGGATCTAACAGGATGGAAATATTTCTGGGATTTCCTGTATATTCTTTGAAGGTTGCTGGAAACTGACTTGATTGCTGCTGTTTGTCACAGTGCCTCTTGCTGTGGCAAACAGGTGCATTTCATCTCCAACGAGCCTATTGACTGCTTTGGCACGTTGCTGCGATATGTCAACACGTCCGCCATATTGGAAAGGATAAGACTGTCCTGTAAACAAATACAAGTAAACGGGGGAGCTACAGGTTTTCTGGATTAAAAGCACTATAACATTTACATCTCTCAACCGATTTCAGTGACTCATTTTTGTATTCAAGGGTTATGATCTGCATGGAGTATAAAATATGTTTTCTCGTTTTTTAGAATGTCGATAGTTAGGCTATAATTATAATTGAATACCTGTACTAGTCCCTTCTCTATCAAAACTGTCTGTCACTGTCAGTGTTTAAGTCTGACATAAAGAAACATGCCATAATTAATGTGCTCAGTATGTGACTATTTCTTCTTTTTTTATCTTATTATGTTAAGGAAACATATCCACGGTATTAGGATACATTGTACATAATAGATGTGAGGTTTTTACTATAAGCCCTCTGGGGTTTCTTACCTCTCCTGCACAATCCCTGCTGTTTGAACAAAATACAAATCAAATAGTGAGACACTGGCAGTCAGTATGCTTTCTAAATTTTGTGACATATTTGTTATAATGTGTTACAGCAGCTCAAGGACAGAATAAGTACAGAGTAGTAGATGTTGTGCACATGTGATATCAGACAAACCCAGTTGTGTATTTGTATTTGAGAAACTTTATTTATCACAAACTTTACAAACTAAACATCTGTGTCAGACTGAACACATAAATATGTTGTTTAACCCACAATGCACTGCCCTGCTTCACTGTTTGAGCGGCGGTGGTGGAGCGTCGTCTCTGGGTGGACTAAAGGAGTGGATCTCTTTGACGATCCTCTCAGCGATGGTTCTGCTGTTGGCAGCGATGATTCTTCTGGACATCAGGTCCACCTCTCCTCCTGAACACAGACAACACGGTAAACACTTGAAAACCCAGCAGACTGTTAGCTGAATATCTTAATTGAATAATCAGCAGAAACACTGATCTTCTGTTTGAGCGTCTTTACCCTCCACGTCCATCAGGACTCCTCCAGCCTCAGAGACAATCAGCAAGCCGGCAGCGACGTCCCAAACGTGGATCCCGATCTCATAATACGCTTCAACACAACCAGACGCCACCAGACACATGTTGATCGCTGCAGTTCCTGCACTGCGCACCCTGTAAACATACATATACTGTTAGAACTACACATTTACATTACAATATCAGTAGTATAAGTGCAGTATCAGTTTTTTACCCATGTACAGGGATGCAGAGGATGTTCCTCAGGCTCGAGAAGATTTTGTCGACAGCCTCAGGGTCTCTGCTGGATCCAAACTCTGTGGCAATAATCGACTGTTTAATGTCTGACAGAAAAAAAAGACACAGGTCAAATTCTGGTCTCTGATTGGATCAGAGCATCATGACATCATATTCTGTTGTGCTAACTTACAACTTGTATTAACAGAGATCAGTACTTTAAACACTGTTGTTTGTCTAGTTCAGATGTATTTATTCAGGAAGTCTCGTTCAGGGTCAGATCTCTTTACAGGTGTGTGTTCACACCTGCACCACTCTGTTACTGCTCCAGACATTTTGAACATGTTGCTTTAAATAAAACACTTCATGATTTCAGTTGTTGCCTTTGATCATCATGTCTTCATTATAAATCATGTCATTGCAATAAACTGGATTTGCTGATACTGACTCGTGCTGATGGCTTATTGATGAGTAAATCTGTTGTGTTATTGATTACTGACCTTCCTGGTCAGAAACCTGCAGTGGCTCTCCGTTACAGAACGCTCCCTTCCCCCTCCTTGCTGTGAACATCTTATCTTCAAGACAACTGTAAACCACACCAAACTCCATCTGAAGGAGGACAGAGAGGTAAGACAACTGTAGATCAGTGAGTAGCAGGTCATACTATAGAATGTTATAGTATAGCACGTCGTGGTATACTAGGTCATAGTATATTTGGGTATAGTATAGTTGGGCATAGTATAGTCGTAGTAGATCATAGTATAGTCGGGTATAGTATAGTCGGGTACAGTATAGTTGGGTACAGTATAGTAGGTCATAGCATAGTCGGGTACAGTATAGTAGGTCAGTGTAGTCGGTCATAGTGTAGATGGGTACAGTATAATCGGGTACAATAGGTCGTAATGTAGTCGGATACAGTATTGTAGGCCATAGGGTAGTCGGGAACAGGATAGTCGGGTACAGTATAGTAGGTCAGTGTAGTCGGGTACAGTATAGTCGGTCATAGTGTAGATGGGTACAATATAATCGGGCACAGTACAGTAGGTCATAGTATAGTCAGGTACAGTATAGTAGGTCATAGTGTAGTCGGGTACAGTATAGTCAGGTGTAGTATAGTCGGGTACAGTATAGTAGGTCATAGCATAGACAGGTGCAGTATAGTCGGATGTAGTATAATTGGGTACAGTATAGTTAGGTCATAGTGTAGTCAGGTACAGTATAGTAGGTCATAGTGTAGTCGGGTACAGTATAGTCAGGTGTAGTATAGTCGAGTACAGTATAGTCAGGTGTAGTATAGTCGGGTACAGTATAGTAGGTCATAGCGTAGACGGGTGCAGTATAGTCGGATGTAGTATAATCGGGTACAGTATAGTAGGTCATAGTGTAGTCAGGTACAGTATAGTTGGTTACAGTATAGTTGGTCATAGTGTAGTCAGGTACAGTATAGTTGGTTACAGTATAGTTGGTCATAGTGTAGTCAGGTACAGTATAGTAGGTCATAGTGTAGTCGTGTACAGTATAGTCGGGTGTAGTATAGTCGAGTACAGTATAGTCAGGTGTAGTATAGTCGGGTACAGTATAGTCGGTCATAGTGTAGTCGGGTATAGTATAGTCGGGTGTAGTATAGTCGGGTACAGTATAGTCGGTCATAGTGTAGTCGGGTATAGTATAGTCAGGTGTAGTATAGTCGAGTACAGTATAGTCGGGTGTAGTATAGTCGGGTACAGTATAGTCCATCATAGTGTAGTCGGGTACAGTATAGTTGGGTAGAGTATTTTAGGTCATGAAGTGAACTACAGTGAACTGAACTCACCTGTTTGTTGACAGAGAATCCGATGGAAACAGCAACAAAAGGAAATCTGTGAGGGAGCCATTAAAGTTATTGATCGAGGTTATTAAAGGTCAGTGTACACACACTATTACTTAATATTACTTATTACCACTGTTAACGGGTTTAGGGTTGTCATAGGGACTATAGTTCTACTGTCTCCAGAGGGACTCTGTCTGTTGAATGTTTCAAAATAAAGTCTATTCACCTGGATTGTATTCAGGTGGACGTAGAAATGTCCAAACCTGGACACATAAAACCAAAAGTATCTGACTGGAGACAAACTGTGTTTATCTGTAATTTGAAATTTAAACTGTGAGGAAACATTTATTTCACGTTGACAGTAAGAACTGAAGTGATGATGTCAGTGTGTTTGATAAAAACTGTTTCTGATGATGAAATGATGATTTGACGATGTCACTGTGTTTCAGTAAACGTGTGTTTAATAAAGAAACTCACGTGTGAACAAAGTTGGTTGTCCCGTCAATGGGGTCGATGATCCAGGTGGGACTATCAGTCAAGACACAAGCTTCACCTGCAGCCACAGACTCCTCCCCTATGAACCTGACACACACACAAACACATGCATGTGCACACACACAGATTAACTGATGACAAACACTATCTGTTTTTATGACTTAAATCCTAAAAAGGTGATGATCTGATCTGTTGCATCTGCATCTAATTCATTTTCTGTTGATTGATTAATGATTGAACGGTTTCAGCTCTTCAGTACTTTAAACAGTGTTGTCATCTCTATAGATATCTCTAAAGAGATGGGATGACTCCACCCTCCTTAGCATGACTGAGCAACAAATCAAACGCACTGCTCCGACAGCAGAGCTGGGAGTCTGGAAGGAAAACCAACTGTCTTCCAACCAAGTCAAATCCATCAGAACCAACAAACGTGTGTTTAGGCAGAGCTTCTTACCTGTGTGTGGGGAATTTCTCCTTTACTGATTGGATAATGAGTTGCTCCACCTTCTGGTCGGTTTGAGTCACCAAATCAACTGACGAACTCTTTGTCATCACCTTCCTGTCGTCCTGTAGAGCCTCACGCACCACCTGATCAATACACACATCAATACACCCGATTATTGTGTGTTACTGCGTGTGTGATGTTTCATGTTAGTCGGCACATATATATACACACCGATCAGCCATAACATTATGACCACTGACAGGTGAAGTGAAGAACATTGATTATCTCATTACAATGGCACCTGTCAGTGGGGGGGGATATATTAGGCAGCATGTGTGGAAGCAGGAAAAATGGGCAAACGTAAGGATGTGAGCGACTTTGACAAGGGCCAAACTGTGATGGCTAGACGACTGGGTCAGAGCATCTCCAAAACTGCAGCTCTTGTGGGGTGTTCCCGGTCTGCAGTGGTCAGTACCTACCAAAAGTGGTCCAAGGAAGGAAAACCAGTGAACCGGCGACAGGGTCATGGGCGGCCAAGGCTCACTGATGCACGTGGGGAGCGAAGGCTGGCCTGTGTGGTCCGATCCAACAGAAGAGCTACTGTAGCTCAAATTGCTGAAAAGGTTAATGCTGGTTCTGATAGAAAGGTGTCAGAACACAGTGCATCGCAGTTTGTTGCATATGGGGCTGCGTAGCCGCAGACCGGTCAGGGTGCCCATGCTGACCCCTGTCCATTGCTCAAAGCGCCTACAATGGGCACGTGAGCATCAGAACTGGACCACGGAGCAATGGAAGAAGGTGGCCTGGCCTGATGAATCATGTTTTCTTTTACATCAATGATGGCTGGGTGCGTGTGCGTTGCTCACCTGGGGAAGACATGGCACCAGGATGCACTATGGGAAGAAGGCAAGCTGGCGGAGGCAGTGTGATGCTTTGGGCAATGTTCTGCTGGGAAACCTTGGGTCCTGCCATTCATGTGGATGTTACTTTGACACGTACCACCTACCTAAACACTGTTGCAGACCAAGTCCACCCCTTCATGGAAACGGTATTCCCTAATGGCAGTGGCCTCTTTCAGCAGGATGATGCACCCTGCCACACTGCAAAAATGGTTCAGGAATGGTTTGAGGAACACGACAACGAGTTCAAGCTGTTGATTTGGCCTCCAAATTCCCCAGATCTCAATCCAATCGAACATCTGTGGGATGTGCTGGACAAACAAGTCCGAGGCCCCACCTCACAACTTACAGGACTTAAAGGATCTGCTGCTAACGTCTTGGTGCCAGATACCACAGCACACCTTCAGAGGTCTAGTGGAGTCCAGGCCTCGACGGGTCAGGGCTGTTTTGGCGGCAAAAGGGGACCTACACAATATTAGGCAGGTGGTCATAATGTTATAGCATATTGGTGTATATACATACACACTATATATATATATATATTATATGTATATATATAATAAATATTTGAATATAACAGCTGTGAGATCAGAGACAGTAACACACACACACTGACCTCTCCGGCTCGGCGTGCCGTGGCAACAGCGTGGTCCATGGCGTTCTGGCAGGGGTCAGCCATGTTGGAGGAGCAGCTCCTTATAAAGACATGAAGAAGATGCTGTGTTAAGGTTCAGTCTGAGAACAGACGCAGTCTGATGAACTCTGAACTGAGATCGGTTTGTCTTCAGTCTGCAGCTCTGTACAAAATAACATGAACACCTGACAGGTGTCAGCACTGCAGATGATTGGACAGACAGAACGTGCAGCCAAATGACTAAATAACATGAAGGAAGAAACACATTAATAAAACATTAATAACTCCTCAATACATTTATCGGTTTTCATCTCATCACTAAACTGTGACGATATGTTTAGTCAGTTAAATGAAAAAATGGAAATAATCATTTATTGATCTAATTTAATGATTTTATATTTAATCTTGAGAGTCGATGTTTTGTTTGTTTGAGGCATCAAATTGAGACACTCGGCTGTTTCCTCTCATGAAGAGACACTGATTTACAGCCCAATCACTTTAAACATATACTTTAATTTATTTCGATGTCAGTATTATATTTACTTAATTTTCTATTTAATTTCTATTATAATGGGTGAACTACAGTGTGTCTGTATTCATTCATCCACTGATTTAAATCTGAACTAAAAACATCACAGTATTTATTATTAAATACATTATTATGTAAATAAGTCTGAACTTATATTACAGTAAATATTAAAACATAAATCAATATAAAAACTGAAACCTGACCCTCTGTCAGTGACTGCAAGTGACCACGGGAGGGCGCAGCGGGTCTGTACAGGTTCTTTGGATTATAGGATTTTTTAATCAAGATTAGGTAGTAACTGACGGACTATTAACGAGCCGTATTAACCGACACTACGTGATGACGTGTCAGAGAGCCACAAACTGTCCGTGCTGCCCCGCTGTGGGTCTTTATAAACTAAGCGGCTTTAAAACAGCTGATTTTCGAACGGAGTCTGGTGGGACGGATGTCAAACACAGTTACTGAACACTGCAGAGTTAAAGTCCGTGATTTAAGACGGAGGTTTGACGTGAAGGAACAAACCTGTAAACAACAACAAAATAAAACATTAAAACTCACCTGCGGTCAGTCTGATGATAATCCGCTGCTGCTGCGGGTCAGCGGCGCCGCACACTTCCGGGTTTCTTCTTTTTCTTCTTCTTCGTGCAGCAGAGTGCTGCTGCCTCCTGCTGGTCACTCGGTGAACTACATCTCACTGCAGCTTCATGGAGAACCACAGTGGCTTCTCTCTTCAGCTGATAATTCTCTGCAGGTTCTTCTTCTTCTTCTTCTTCTTCTTCTTCTTCTTCTTGTTTTACGGCAGTTGGCATCCAGCTTATTGGTGCATTACCGCCACCTTCTGCTCCAGAGTGTGGACCAGACAATAGACTTACTATCTACATCCTCTGTAGGGTCGTCACCTTTCATATTGTCATTTTATACATTATATCATGAAAATATACATTATAGATGCTTTAAGATCAATCTCAGTCTAGTTATAATGTGTTTACTAAGTGGAGATTTATGCATCACCACAAAAAATAGTTCTTAAATACACATTAATTGTTACTAAGAATTTACATCTAACTGTGACGTATCTGACTGAACTGACACAACTACTGCTAACATTAGCTTGCTAACATATGACTAGTTTAGACTGAAGAGTAAAAGAGGTTATATATATTGACATATCTGATCTGACACCTGATCAAAATGCTTCATAACTTAAACTAAATTATTCACAAAAAACACGATACTTCAAATTACCACATGTAATTCTAATGATGTTAGACTAAACTAAATGACCAATTAATGTCAGTTGTGTATTTTCCTCTCAGTCTTTATGACATGTATAATACTGACTGAAACTGAAGCTAATAAGAACTTAAAATGGGCTTTACACACAAACTTGTGACGGATTTATGAATAAATGATGACACTGAATCCAGAAGAAGATCATCATGAGTGTTTTCAGGTTTTATTAGTGTTTTTAAAATCACGTCACTCTTCATTCACTTCATCAGAAACATGATAACATTCTGCAGAAACACCTCCGTCAGACTTCCTGTCAGTTGACCTACTCTCCGTTCACACCTGTCACTCCACAGACACACCTGCAGGGGTCCTCGTCGTCACGGTGACAGGGAAATGCCTGGATGACCTGAGCGATACGACTGGCCACAGCAGAGGAGCTGGCAGCGATGACTCTCCTGGACATCATGTCGAACTCTGAGCCTGAGAAGACACACGGACCAATGAGAGGAAGATACGCCCCCCACAGGTACACACAGGTAAGATATGACATCACACGTCAGATACAGACCGTCAGTATCCATGACAATGCCTCCGGCCTCCTGGACGATGATGGTAGAGGCAGCAATGTCCCAGCAATGCATCCCGATGTGATAGTAAGCATCGGCTCCACCCGTCGCCACCTGACACATGTCGACCGCTGCTGTCCCCAACGCACGGATACTGGAACATACAAGAAACACGCGAACAACACGTTAAAGAGGTCGCAACGCACGTATCATGGAACATACAAGAAACGCGCGAACGACACGTTAAAGAGGTCGCAACGCACGTATCATGGAACATACAAGAAACGCACGAACGATATGTTAAAGAGGTCGCAACGCACGTATCATGGAACATACAAGAAACGCGCGAACGACACATTAAAGAGGTCGCAATGCAGGGACCCCAAGGTAAACCCCAGGAACAAATTCAACTTTTTCAGACAGACTGATGAAGTGATATCACAACTTAAATTCTCTGTTAGCTTTAGATGATCCGTACTCATAATGTGTTTGGAATGAAAATCCACTGACTCGTGTTTTTCTTTCCATTTAAGTCATAGGAGGATCATAAATGTGTTGTTCTACAGAAATAAAGATGTCTCGACAGATTACCAATCATCCAAATTAAGACAAAAATATCACTCACATAATCACACATACTGAACGCTCTGTCCACACACATATTTATCAATAAAGCTAAAGTCAAAGAGTAAATCATTCCACACTTCACCAACTACACATCAAAGCACAAACTGAAAGTATCTGTTGTTCTTACAGTCTCACAGTCCAAAGTAAAACAACCTGTGTCACTGTCCAAACTTAGAGAACATTTTGGAGACATTTTATCGATAGTTTGATGATACTTTGGTGAAAACATATTGTGGACCAGAGAGGAGTGTAATGTGTTCTGGTCTTACCCGTGTACAGGTAGTTTCAGCAGTCTAAAGATGTTGGAGGTCATGGTGGAGAGAGCGAGGTCATCACGCTCCACCCCGATCTCCGTCACCACCACACACCTGCTGACGTCTGATTGGAGGAGACAGAATGGTCAGAACAAATCCAATACCACCTTAACACTCAGAGTACATGTGTGATGTCGTGTGTGTGTGATGTCACCTTGCTGTCCGGAAGTGTGCAGCGGCTCACCATTCAGGAACGCTCCTCTTCCTCTCTGGGCGTAGAACAGTTTGTCCTCCACACAGCTGTACACGATCCCAAACTCCGTCTGACAACAACAACAACAACATGTCAGTCTATTTCCTGTCTGACCCCCCCAACACTGACCACTGACCTCTGACCCCTGACCTCTGATCTGTAACTGACAGGTGAGTTTACCTGCTTGTTAACGGTGAAGGCGATGGAGATGGCCACGAATGGAAACCTGTCAGGAGAAACAACGCATCAGGTTCTGATTACAGGTATAGGGACACTTTTGTGAGATGTAACTACAGTTCTATGATTTATGGTTCTATGATGGTTTGTGGTTTTGAGTCAAATATCTCAACCATTATTGGTTGGATTGGCATGAAAGTTGGTTCACATATTCATGATTCCCAGAGGATGGATGTAAATGGATATAGATGATATAAATAAATATAGATGGATGAATATAATGCAAACAGTTTTCCTTGGTGTGTTGTTTCTTGTCTGACAAGTCTTCCTGTTTTCACATCTACTCAACACTTCCTCCAGTGCTTTCAAACTAAAAGCCTTCAAGTGGTTCAGGGAGAATAATCCTGTCATGGTCCACGAAGGATTTTTGCTTGGACTCTGTGCTTTTTGGTCTCGTTTCCTGTTTTATTTTATAATCCCTGGTCTTGTGTTCTTGTGTGCCCTTTACTTCCTGTTTTTGTTCATTTCCCACCAGTTTGATTAGGTTCACCTGTGTCTTGTTTTTCACAATACACCGATCAGCCATAACATTATTACCACCTGCCTAATATTGTGTAGGTCCCCTTTTGCCGCCAAAACAGCCCTGACCCATCGAGGCCTGGACTCCACTAGACCTCTGAAGGTGTGCTGTGGTATCTGGCACCAAGACGTTAGCAGCAGATCCTTTAAGTCCTGTAAGTTGCGAGGTGGGGCCTCCATGGATCGGACTTGTTTGTCCAGCACATCCCACAGATGCTCGATTGGAATTAGATCTGGGGAATTTGGAGGCCAAGTCAACACCTTGAACTCGTTGTTGTGTTCCTCAAACCATCCCTGAACCATTTTTGCAGTGTGGCAGGGCTCATTATCCTGCTGAAAGAGGCCACTGCTATTAGGGAATACTGTTTCCATGAAGGGGTGTTCTTGGTCTGCAACAATGTTTAGGAAGGTGGTACGTGTCAAAGTAACATCCACATGAATGGCAGGACCCAAGGTTTCCCAGCAGAACATTGCCCAAAGCATCACACTGCCTCCGCCAGCTTGCCTTCTTCCCATAGTGCATCCTGTTGCCATGTCTTCCCCAGGTAAGAGACGCACACGCACCCGGCCATCCACATGATGTAAAAGAAAATGTGACTCATCAGACTAGGCCACCTTCTTCCATTGCTCCGTGGTCCAGTTCTGATGCTCATGTGCCCATTGTAGGCGCTTTCGGCGATGGACAGGGGTCAGCATGGGCACCCTGACCGGTCTGTGCTATGCAGCCCCATATGCAACAAACTGCGATGCACTGTGTTCTGACACCTTTCTATCAGAACCAGCATTAACTTTTTTAGCAATTATGAGCTACAGTAGCTCTTCTGTTGGATCGGACCACACAGGCCAGCCTTCACTCCCCACGCGCATCAGTGAGCCTTGGCTGCCCATGACCCTGTTGCTGGTTCACCGGTTTTCCTTCCTTGGACCACTTTTGGTAGGTACTGACCACTGTAGACCGGGAACACCCCACAAGAGCTGCAGTTTTGGAGATGAGATCTAGCCATCACTGTCATCATCTGTTCGGCCTCTGCCATGCCTCCTGGCCGTCTGCCTGAGGGGTTTTTGCCCGTCCTTGGTCCAGTCCCCAGGCCATTTGACTTCAGTCCCTCCTCCGGGCCCCCTCCGCCTGCCCTGTTTAGTGTCCCGTTTAGGACGTCTGGAATCCGTCCTTAAATGGGGGGGGTACTGTCATGGTCCACGAAGGATGTTTGTTTGGACTCTGTGCTTTTTGGTCTTGTTTCCTGTTTTATTTGTAATCCCTGGTCTTGTGTTCTTGTATGCCATTTACTTCCTGTCTTTGTTCATTTCCCACCAGTTTGATTAGGTTCACCTGTGTCTTGTTTTTCACCTGTTTCTGGTTCCCTCATTGTCTCATCCATATATATACCGGTCCTCTCCCTTTGTTCTCTGTTGGTTCATTCCGTGTCATGTTCCTGGTGTTTCCCTGCGTGTGGTTTCCTGAGTTTCTGCAAGTTCATTTTTTTTGTTTAATAAATCATCGATCTGCACCACTCAGCCTGCCGTCTGTCTGCATTTGGGTCCTTTCCCCTGCTGCCTAATGGCAAACCGTAACAAATCCCTTTTCTGCACTGGTAGACTTTTATTGTGAAACACCAGCAGGAAGTGTTGATTAACACAGACTTGAGTTGATCAAATCTAATGAATGAATGAATCAGTGAGAACAGTGTTTCTGTTGGGACATCATCACACTACATGTATATTCTTTTCATTGATGTTGTGTGTAGTGACGTCTGCGTCAGCAGGTGTGACCTTCCTGTCTGTGACATCACAGTGTGGGTGGGGCCACTCACCTGTGTACAAAGTTCACAGTCCCGTCGATGGGGTCGATGATCCAGGTGGGACTGTCAGTCAGCTCCAGACGCTCACCTGCAGCTACAGACTCCTCCCCAATGAACCTGAGGGTCACAGGTCAGAGGTCAAACAACACCACCATTTACCTGCTGACTTCCTGTCTGTTTGAGAGTGTAAACAAACTATTGAACATGTTAAGAGTAGATGAAAGGTTTTCAAATACATCAACACAAAAGAGATTACAATAAAAGAAAGGAAAAGAAGAATATTTGTTGCTGCAGTAGAATACAGTAGAATAAAAGTAGAACCTGTGTTGTGGATATTTGTTTCTGATGGCAGAGATGAGGATCTTCTCGATTCTTTGATCGGTTTCTGTCACCAAATCAGCCGGAGAACTTTTAAGCTTCACTTCTTTCTGCTGCTTAAACGCCGACAGGACAATCTGAAAAACACATGTTGTCAGTAGTAGTAGTAGTAGTAGTATCAGTGTCTGAATGGGATCAAACCAATAAAGTTCTTTGGATTTGAATTGAACTTTGAGACAGACAGACAGACAGACAGACAGGCAGACAGACAGAGAGATGGAGAGCAGAGAGAGAGGGGCATTTAAATGTTTTTTAATATGTGATGATGAAATAGTATATACCAGTAGAACCAGTAGAACCATGTTATATTAAATAGAGTGGCGCAGCTCACTGAGCTTTAATCAGCTTCCCACATGGCAGCTAATAATTCTGTGATAATGAAGCTGATAGATAACAGCTACACTGTTCACACACGTTCCACAGTTTAGGCTACAAAGAGGGGACCTAGGATAACTGACTGCAGTGTTGTCAGTTATGGTGGTGAAAGGTCTGCTGGACAAACTGAATACACACAGTTCACTGCACTATGAGCATTAAAAACCTTCTCATTTGGCTTTTATTGAACTCAGCAGCCTGCTCATGCTAGCTAACATGTAGCGCAATAAAAACAATACAAATGGATTTCTAATCCAACAAAGGCTCAAAGATGAAGACGAAGAATCGGAGTGGAGACGAAGAGACAAGAGGAAGCTGTTTATTTGTCCTCCACAAACAGTTTCAACTGAAGGATCTTGGAGCTTCTTTTCTAAACTCTAAGAAACTAAACTACACCTGCAGCAGGATGGTCAGCTGACCTGAACACACCTGAGCAGCTGTGTGTGTGTGTGTGTGTGTGTACCTGAGTGCAGCTGAAGGTCATTTGAAGGTCACCAGCTTAAACACAAAAACTCTCATTCTTCACATTCCTCTACATGTTTATTGAAGGTGAATGTTACAAAACTGTGAACTGAACCTGAACTCATCATCATCAACTCGTCCTGCAGCTGACTGGACAGACACATCACCTGCTGCGCTGCTATTGGTCGACACCTCTGACATTTAAACTGTACAAACATAGACAGAGTGGAACGCGTCATACTCTGAAAACCACGCCCACCGGAGGGGAAAACAATTGGCGCCACAATCTGCAACCAAGGGCTGAAACGCTAACAAAATGCCTGCAGCTAGTTAAAAACATTAGATTTCAGCTTGTCAGAGGATTATTTTAGCACCCCATGTCTACCAGAGAGGACAAACTCTATAATGTGTGACTTTTGGATATTTGACTAAATGCTGCTGCACACGTAGACACACTGAGTGTCAGGATCCACATAGTTCCCGTTCTTCCTGCTGATGCCTCACGTCTGGATCCACTTTTGTCTTAAATGTTCAGTTTTTGGGTTCGGCAGCTTATAAAAATTTAGTTCTGGGTTCTTTACCCTGTTGGTGGTGCGTCCCACCACACAGCAGGATGTACAATATTATAATGATTATGAGTAATAACAGAATCATGTCCATGAATCTAAAACGTAAAGAGACCAAAAGAAGTTTTCCTCATCCTTCACTTCGGTTCTTATTACTGCACTTTTATAATTTACTGACTTCATTTACAGCCGACGTTTCCTGTTTGATTCAGCTGCTCTCTCTCTTTGTGTTTCTGTAAATTAGTCAGTAGTACTTTTAGTTGGTTATTTTTATCTACAGTGAAAGTCAACGTTTCTGAAGAATTCACATTTTTAAAATGTGTTTTTCTCTATAAATTTCTTTCAAGAACTCAAATGTTCTTTTTTGCCCTCTGACCCCTGTCTCAGTGCCCTGCTGTGATTGGTCGGTGTGTCTCTTACCTCACTGGCCTGTTTGGTGATGGAGATGCCGAAGTTCAGACAGTCGGTCCAGTCGGCCATGATGATGATGATGATGTAGAAAATCTGCCTTGAGAGAAGAAGAAACAGTGACGTCAGAGAGGAGGAGAAGAAGAGGAAGAAAGGAAGGAATGACAAGAAGAGAAGAAGAAACAGACGGAGAAAAAGACAAAATAATGACATTAAAAAACATGAAAAAGGAAGACGGAAGAAAAAAGAGGAAGGAAAAGTAAGAAGTGATGACAGTGGAGAAAAAAAGGAAACGACCCACAAAAGATTTTTAAAAAGAGAGAAGAAAACAGCTGATGAGAAGATAATAAATACAAATTCAAAGGAAACAACACAAAACAAAAGAGGAAGAAAAGGAGATTAACAAGAAAACAAGTAGAATAAAGAGAAAGAAGAGACCACAGAAGAAGAAAGAGGGACAAAACAATAACATGAAAAAATATGAAAGAGGAAGAAAAAAAGTGCAAAGTGGAAGGAAAGATGATGACAAAGGAAAAGGAGGTCAATCACCCGAAAAGTTAAAAAATAGAAAGACACAAACAAAAAACAAGAGAAGAAGATGAAAAACAAAAAGATGACAAAGAAGAGAGGGAGGAGAGAAAGAAAAGAAAAAGACAAAAGTAGAGGAGATGAAGAAGAAAAGAAAGACATGGAAGGAAGGAAGTGATGGAAGAAGAGACTGAAAAATAAACAAAAGAATGAAAAGAAGACAAGAGATGTATGAAAAATGTATAAAATAAAACAAGTAGAAAGATGATAAGAAAAGATAAAGAATCAGAAAACAGAAGAAAAGTAGAACAGAAGAACAGAAACCAGTAGAACCAGCAGAGTAACAGTATAACCAGTAGAACCCATGTCTGTACCTGAAGTCCAGTGAGTTCCTGAAGAAGAAAAACTTTCTGAATGTTTTCCTCTTTTTATACAACAAACAGCCAATCAGAGCTCAGCACCCACCTCCCTGCAACAAGCCAATCAGCAGGCTCCTTCCCCCTCACATCATCATCATAAACCTTCATCATCTTCATTCTCCTCCTCATCCTCAGTGTCCTGATTGATAACAGGAGTCTTCAGTTTGTTTCATACAGAACTTCATAGAAAAATGTCTCAATTTTAGAAAAGTTATGTTTGCAGCTGCAGAGTCTGTGATGTCCTGAGAGTCTGGGGGGTGGGGGGGTCAGGGGTCATCAGGTCACAAGGAAGTGGTGGCACGTGCAGTCGGTCAGTAGATAGCGAACAAACATCCTGTTCAGAGACTCGTCCTCACTGCTAATTCTATTTAACACTGTGTGTGTGTGTGTGTGTGTGTGTTTCAGTAACAGGATCTCAGCATCACAGTGTGTTTGACAGAAGTGAACACAGATTAGAGAATCAGTGTGTCCTTGAGAATCACAGCAGGTCTGTTTAACATCTCAGTGACGGGCATCAACCAGCAGCTGAGGCTCATGGGTAGCAAACTGGTGCTGGTACATAAGATATTACACTGAGTATAATCTGAGTGCGTCAGCAGTGTTTTAGTTCAGTGTGTCAGAGACATGTTGTTCCTGCTGCAGTTTATCAGTCTCATGTTTTCAACTGAACACACACACACACACACACACACACACACACACACACACTAAACCTCAACACACACTTCCACAGTCTCATGTATGTGTACTGTATATGTTTTTTGTTTTTTTTTTGCTTTTTTCTTGATTTTATGAATTGTACCTTTTTTTATTATTATTATTTATTTATTTTTATTTTTAAATCTCATTGTTACCTGACGCTTTGGCAATATTGTCGTTGTTACATTCATGTCAATAAAGCAGACTGAATTGAATGAGAACACAGAGAACTCAGTTGGATTCACTTTGTGCAGTCAAACGGTAAAAATGTTCCTGTAACGCTTCGTGTTGATATTCAGATCACTTTGTTTTTTCTGAAACTAAAATCAAATTAAACCGTTTCTGTCACATGAAACATGACAAACATTGAACTCCAAATCTGCTGCAGAGAACCTTGAACAGTAGGGGGTGCTGAGGGGCTGTGACTGTAGGGCAAAAAGGTTTCCTAAACAAATCAAAAACACTTTAATTTTTGAGAGTAATATTTTAGCGTAGGCAGTCTATTAAATATTGTTGTTCAGTAATTGGTTGAAATCCACCCTTTTTTTTATTATTTTTATGATATTTGATTTCATTTCCAAACATTCAATTCAATTCAGTTTTATTTATATAGCGCCATATCATAACAAAGTTATCTCAGGGCACTTTTTCATATAGAGCAGGTCTAGACCGACTCTTTATATTTACAGAGACCCAACAGTTCCCACCATGAGCAGCACTAGGAGACAGTGGCAAGGAAAAACTCCCTTTTAACAGGTAGAAACCTCGAGCAGAACCAGAACCAGGCTCTGGGTGGGCGGTCATCTGCCTCGACCGGTTGGGTTGAACATTCAATGTATTTTCTGTGTATCTAATGTACACATGCAGAGCGCGTAGTTTGGCGTGTTATTTCCGTTATTTCTTGTTTCCGTCACAGATCTGGTAGTGCGACATGCTTTGAATGAGAGCAAGAGGACATCTCTGTAGCGGCCTTCAATTAATTCTGTTATTAATGTTTTTGGTTGCTCTGTGTGTGTGTGTGTGTGTATTATACAGTACAGGTGCCTTGTTCTATTGCTACCCGTATGTTGTGGCTATAGCTCAGTCAATAAATTGTTTTCTGATTAGGAATAAACCTGCATTCCGTGTGTGAACTGTCCACAGCTGAATATGATATTCTGCTTTGACATCTTTGACGTCTGTTGTAGCGTAAAACGTTCTAAAACTGGTGTAAAATGCTGTTGGCCAGTTAAATTAATACAAAAAACCATGAATGTTGTGCAGCACTTAATATGACATTATCATATAGACTTTCTCTCAGCACCCCCAACTCTGAATGACGTCCAGCGTCCCTGTGATCAACAGGAACCTTCAAAAATACAAGAAATGATCAGTGATGAATGTTTGAGATGCTTCACCTAGTGTGTTTGTGTGTGTGTGTGTGTGTGTGTGTGTGTGTGTGTTGATGTACGTGTTGATGTGTGTGTGAAGTTTGGGATTAAATGTGAATTAAATGTCAAAGTAATTTACTCTGATGTGACTGTATCTGTCACAGTTTAAGAGGAAGAGCATCTCTGTCTCTGCCTCACCTGTCCTGCAGTGACCACAGACTGTCCTCTGTTGGTATCCAGGACTTCTTGTGTCGTCCTCTCTGTGGCTGGACTGTGGTCACTGAGTCTGGATCTGGTCTGGATCTGTCTCTGCTTTGGATCTCTGACAGTAAAGAGATACTCTACCGGTCTGTGTTCATGGTTTAGGGTCAGATAGCAGTTCAGTTTGTTTTGAGTTTTGGTTTGATCGGTCCAGTGTTCCAGATAGGCATCTTTTGTTAATTTAATAATGTGGTTTCCTCTGATCAGTGGTTGGAGAGCAGAGCTGGTCTGAGGTTGAACAGTGTCAGCTGTTATTTGATCAGTAAGTCTCAGGACCAGCTGACAGAAGGGACTCTTTTAGGGGTTCAGTTCTTGGGTTTGTAGAGGCTGAAATCTCAGCGTGTCTTGGGGGCTCAGTGTGAGATGTGTTCTTTTTTTAATGTTAATGATCGATGGGTAACGACCTCATTCTGCCCTGATGCACTGGTGGGTGTTTTTCTTTGGACGTTTAATATGGACCTACAGAGTTCTGCATGCTGTAGTCCTTGTTGTGTGGATGACAGCAACAGCAGGTCATCAGCATGGAGCAGGAATTTAAGGGTTAGGCCAGGGGTTCCAGACTGCTCCAACAGTACTGCTGGCTCATTAATGTAGATGTTAAATAGAGCTGGAGACAAGCTGTTGGCCTGAAAGACTCTGTGTTCTCTCTCTGTGTTCTCTGTGGGATCTCTCTGTGGGTTCTCTCTGTGTGTTCTTTATGGGTTCTCTGTGTTCTCTGTGTTCTCTCTGTTCTCTCCGTGTTCTCTCTGTGTTCAGTGCGTCACCTCATTTTAAAGGAACAGTTCTTCTGTTTTTACAGCACCTGCAATATGAAAAAGTTGGTCATCGTTCATCAGTTTGTGCTTGTGCAGGTAATGCTCTGTGTGCTGATTGGCTGCTTCAGAGTGCAGCGTGTGACGTCCTCAGGTTCTGATTGGCTGATCCTTGAAGCAACAGTTCCAACAGGACGACATTTAACTGGTTTATCAAAACCAACTGAACTGATGAACTCTGACGGTCAGAATCAAATCTCTCAGCTGGAGGACAGTGACATCACCCCCACCATCAGAGCTGCTTCATCACAAACTGTCCCACAACACTGATACACACACACACAGACTGAAATCATATTTGTCTCTGATAAAAATAAAAACTTCCATCAGACTTTTAACATCTAATTGAACAATATTTAAACCAGATGATTTGATTCTTTCGTGGTTTGCAGTTTGTTTTATAAAACAGAAGACGAGTTCAACAGTTTTCCTCTTGCTCATATTAACAACGAAGATCTGAGCATCAGAAAGTAGCATCTTTTCCTTTTTGTTTGTGGACTAGCTTTCATTAGCTTGTGGACTAGCTAACAAGCCTCACAGATTGGAGGACATTAATGAAAACAGATTTCACCAACAAAAGAAACAGATGACACGATGATAAAAACGTGACTAAATGTTTTATTCAGAGTTTTGCTGTTTCTTCTGATGTTTACTGAAATCACACTGGACGATGTTGATCTTCTTTGTTGTGTTGCTGAAGTAGAGCTGCACACCTGCAGTACAGGTAACATCATGTCATCAGGTGTCCTGTCGAGCTAACGTTTCTGTGATTGTTGCAGGTTGGATTGAAAACTATGTCTTGTGTTCTTGAAGTTTGGGAAAAAACTCAGGGGAAGTGAATTAATTTGTCAAACTTCTGTCTCCTAGGTAAAGAATGAACATTGACATTCAAACACACAACAGCTGGGATTGGCTACTTCTAATAGAAACAGAATGAGAGGTGGTGGCTCTGTTCAGGTTGCTGTGTTGTCTGGTTTTCATGTTTTCACGCCGACAAACAGGAAGTCATCATCTGCCTTTCTTCGTCTTGGACACTTTCTCTTTCCTCTTCTTCACATGTTTTGGTACTTTGTTTTTTCTTTTTTCTCTTTGAGCTTCTTTCACCATTTTCTTCTTCTCCTGAAATAACAAAACAAACAAACTTTATCTTCAGTTTTAAAACAAACAGTGAAGCTCCTGACTCTTCATCATGTCTTCCTGTCTCAGCTGGAGGACAGACAGCTTCTGTTGTGTAAAGAGTTAAACACCTTTTTGTCCACAGAGACTTCTTCATTCTGCTCCTGCTGATCTTCCTTTTCATCCTCCTCCTCTTCCTCCTCTGAGGATGAAGGCTGGTCGTCCTCCAGGAGAGCAGGAACCTGGGGAGATGCCACACAGTCAGAATAAACCTGTCCATCTATCCAACAGTTTGTCCACATTCACCTTTTAGCCTGGAAGCTAACAGCTGTTAGCCGAGTCTCACCCTGAAGTGTTAAAACAGACAAAGCTCACCTCATCTTCCATTTAACTGCTGTTCTGGAGCTTTTGATCATATCACAAGTCCACCTCTCACCTGGCTGCAGTGATGTACAGGTGTACTCCAGGACTCCAGTAATACTGTCGGCTGGTCATGTGATCATCTTCATGTGATGTGATCGAAAACTCCAGAAGAGCTACTGAACAGATGTTAAGGTGACGTTGTTTTGTCAACTGCTGTTTTTCAGTAAAAATAACAGCAAGATGTTTCCGGCACAAACAGATAAACGCTAATGAAGTCCTCATTAATCATTCATCAATGATGAATAATCCCCTGAACTCTAACGTCTGGCATGATAAACTTGGTATGTTTATTGTCGTCACCACTCTGAACAACTACACTGTTCTCACTCACTGAGAACTAATTACGCTGCCGTCAATGAAACTCAGCACTTCCTGTAGATGTTTCATTTTAAAAGCCTTCCAGGAAGCAGAGTGTGAGGTGATCGTACCGTCTGAACTCCAGACAGATCCTTCTTCAGTCCGGTCAGCGTCTGATACAGAACCTGAACAACAACATCATGATCATAATCATCATCATCATCAGCCACTGTTACAGGTGACACTGACATGTAACACGTGTGTAAAACAGGTAACAGGTGAGTTTACCTGTTTCACTGCTCAGCAACACAAACCCTTACAGACAGGTGACAGGTGTACACACAGAAAGAGCTCCAAAAATTAATCAGCAACAGCTTTCATAATCATTTTAGTCATTTTTTAACCAAAAGTGCTTCTCAAATGTCAAGATCTGACACTGTCTCTACTGTTTCTCCGCTGTCTCTAATGTGTCTCCACTGTCTTTACTGTCTCTACTGTGTCTCTACCGTCTTTAAAGTCTCTCCTGTGTCTCCACTGTGTCTTTGTTTTTGTGTTTCTTACGTTGTCGTGTCCGCAGATGGCTGACTCCTCCTCCTTCATCAGGTTGACGTCTCGCTCGTAGTGACTCACCTCCGTTAGAGTGCGAGGGATGTAGGCCTTCTTAAACACCTGAGGGGGGAGGAGGGGGGACACTGACTGTCAGAGGGAGGTCGATCAGGCTCTCCACAGAGGGGTGGTTATTTCTGTAACCAGCTGAACAGGATGATGTTTGTGGTTATAGTCCTTTTTCTGTCACCTCTTCGTCCACTCGGTCCTGATCTGATCGCTGCTCCGATGTCCGCTCAGCTGCAATCACCATCGCCTGGACAACCAGTCACAGACACACAAATGAGCTAACAAATAAACAATTTCTCTTTCTTCTGCCCGTCTTGTTTCTTGTCTGTGTTTATGTCTCGTTTTTATGGTTTTACTTGTTTGTGTTTTCTGAGGATGTTTTATTAATCAGGTTGTATTCTTACTTTCTCCAGGTATTGGTCAATGTTGTGGCAGGTGATCGATGGGTCGGTGATGAAGTCAAACAGCTCTCTGACCGTCATCACCGCCACGCCGCGCTTTACAAAGAACTCTGGGGAAAAAAATAAAAAACACAAACAGATCAGCTGACAGGTTTCAACCAGACAGCACAGACAGATCAGAGCAATCAGAGGATTGAATAAAACAGAGGATTTAATGTAACAGATTCATCTCAGAATTTATTCCAAAAGATTCTTTCAATTTAGAATCTGAGTGAAAAGAGTAGGAAACACTGTGCTGCAGCGTCTCACCGTTGACGTTGCTGCAGTCCTTCCTGAGGAACTCGAGAGCTTGAGGATGATCGTGCTCCACTGACTGTGACACGTCGATAATGTAAGCATCTCCGTTGTGATATCTACAGACAGGTTAGTGAGTTTCAGAGTCATTTTATTTTGAAAGGGTTGTGTGTAGTGGGCGTGGTCTCTTACAGCATGTTGAAGTCGCTGAGGTCGGCATGGACGAGTCGAGCCTCCTGGAACATCTTTCTCATGTTCTGCAGAACCTGCAGGTAGAGCTCACGAGCCTTCGATTCCGACAACAACGCATTCTTCAGCAGAGGAGCCGGCCTGACCAATCAATATACAACAGGAGACAGTGATCAATACAGGAAAGAGTTATCAATACAGGAGAAAGTGATCAATACAGGAGAGAGTGATCAATACAGCAGTCATCAATACAGGAGAGTGATCAATACAGGAGAGAGTGATCAGTACAGGACAGTCATAATTGATCGATGCATGTCTCTGATCAATCACCCTGATTGGTTCTTACATGTTGTCTTTTCCGATGAAGCTCATCAGCAGAACATGGCTTCTGAGCAGCAGAGGTTCTGGACTCGGGATTCCTGCCATCTGCAGTCTGAAACACACGCACGCTGTCAGGTTCTACTGGGTTCTGTCAGTAATATTAGGTTCTACTGGATTCTATTTGTCAGGGTTAGGGTTAGGGTTAGGGGGGTTCTACCTGTCAGTCACATCAGGTTCTACTGTTCTACTGGATACTATCTGTCTCATCAGGTGCTACAGGGTTCTATGTGTCAGTTAGAACAGGTTCTACTGGGTTCTATCTGTCAGATCAGGTTCTACTGGGTGAGTGTCAGTAGAAAGGATCTGACCTGATGAGGTTCCTCATCTCCTTCTCTGCCCACGTTCTCACCATCTTCCTGGGGTTTCCTTTACAGTAACCGTGACGGAACCTGCAGAGCAACAGAAGAAGAACTTCTTAGTACCTCATGATAAGTGATAAGTCAGTAATGATCTAAATTAAAAGTAAAAGTACTGGTTATTGATTATGATAACTGATAATAAGTGACACTAACTAATAACTGACTTTTCACAGAACAGAGTTGCCATGTGTCTGATGTCTGTTTTATTTTGGAGACAACAGCAAGTTCATACATCTACCTGCACTGAGGGGGAGGAGCCTTTGTTTTCTCTTGCTGCTGATTGGTGGTTTGGAGCCAACAACAGCTGACTGTCATGTTAGCTAATGGTAGCTACACTCTGCTAACTGTCATGTTAGCTAGAGTTAGCTGTCATGTTAGCTTCAGTCAGCTAACTGTCATGTTAGCTAACGTTAGCTAGAGTCAGCTGTCATGTTAGCTAATGTTAACTACAGTCAGCTAACTGTCATGTTAGCTAACGTTAGCTAGAGTCAGCTGTCATGTTAGCTAATGTTAGCTACAGTCAGCTAACTGTCCACATGTTAAAACAGACGAGTGTTTACCTCTAACACGATCATGACAACATACTGAGGTGTTTTCTGTCTGCACAATCACATGTGACATGAAGCGGTTCTGTCTCAGTCTCTTCTTCTGTGGTTGTGACTGACCTGAACTCTTCTTCTGTGGTTGTGACTGACCTGAACTCTCCGCTGACATATTTGTCTCGGTCTTTGAACAGCAGGATGGAGGTTTTGTAGATCTTGATGGCTCTGCTGTCTCCTGCGGAGGTGCTGGCGTGATAAACGTTAGCCTGAAATCCAGATCAGATGAACACAAATCACTGGTTATTTACCGTCAGAGACTTCAGTTTGTATTTAACTCTGCAGGACTTTCTCAGAGTTCTCCAAGTTCAGACTTGAGTACTTGTTAAGTTAAACTCTAGAGTTCAAACTCCTGAAGACGGGAGGACGCAATACCGTCACTTTGTAACTGAGACAGCAGGTCAGCTTCTTCCTGAGCCTCACCATGGGGCATCTTGTGCCCCCCTATGAGTACCCATCCACCTACGCCACGTTGCACCCCTCCATCTGACTAACTGCGTTTGAGATTATACAGATAGCAACAGGCAGAATTTCATTGTGGATTTAGCAGCATAATTTGGGACAGCCCACCCATCTGGCTTCCTGTGCTGCTGGGGGGGCTGCAACCTGAGAGGTGGGGGTGGCAGAGGGCTCCAAAGGGCTGCTGTTGCTGGGCCACGTCAACATCTCCTTCTAGCCTTCTCACTTTTATACTTTACTTCAGGTTTACACACGTCACACCACCAACTCCTTCCATACCTCCACACCAGGTCTTCTCCACCCTCTGATCCCCGTCCTTGTCCTTCATCAGTATAAATCAGTGTATTGATTAGTATAAATCAGTGTATTGACGAGTAATTTCTGACCTCCTTCCCTGTGCTGATGCAGCCATTGATTTCACAGATGACTCCTCGACTCAACATCTTAAAGAGAATCATTCGAGTTCGAGGATCTAAAACCTGCAGAAGAAGAACAACAATCAGCTGATTTCAACAACAAATGTTTCACATCTGCTGGTTATTGATCTCTCAGTCTGCCGGATCAATAACTGTGAAGTTAGTTTGTGTTCAGACATGAAATCAGTTCTTCATGGAAACTTTGTTGTTCACAGATTCATGACGTCATTTAAAGTTCTCACGGAAAACAGAATCCAGACTTTTCAAATGAATGTGCACTCAAACCTAAACACACGTCAGCAGTTTGGGGTTCAGTGGACGAGACGGGGATCGAACCCCTGACCCGCTCCACCAGTAAAACTCTTCAGTTTATATATACACCGATCAGCCATAACATTATGACCACTGACAGGTGAAGTGAAGAACATTGATTATCTCGTTACAATGGCACCTGTCAGTGGGTGGGATATATTAGACAGCAAGTGAACATTTTGCGGTCTATTCCTCCTTCAAGCTCTGGTCCTCTACCAGAGGCCTGGGAGCTTGAGGGTCTTGCGCAGTATCTTAGCTGTTCCTAGTACTGCACTCTTCTGGACAGAGATATTGTTCCTGGAATCTGCTGGGACCACTCTCCCAGTTTGGGGGTCACAGCCCTGAGTGTTCTGATTACCACGGGGACCACTGCTGCCTTCACTATCCACAAATTTTCTAGGTCTTCTAACAGCCCTTAGTATTTCTCGATCTTCTTGTGTTCCTTCTTCCTGATGTTGCTGTCGCTTCGGATTGCTACATCTATTACTACTGCCTTCTTCTGCTGTTTGTCCACCACTACTATGTCCGGTTGGTTTGCTATCACTAGTTTGTCAGTCTGTATCTGGAAGTCCCACAGGATCTTAGCTTGGTCATTCTCAACCACCTTTGGAGGTGTGTCCCATTTTGACCTTAAGACTTCCAGCCCATACTCGGCACAGATGTTCCTGTATACTATGCCAGCCACTTTGTTATGGCGTTCCATGTACGCCCTGCCTGCTAGCATCTTACACTCCGCTGTTATGTGCTGGATTGTCTCAGGGGCATCTTTACACAGTCTGCACCTGGAGTCCTGCCTGGTGTGGTAGACCCTGGCCTCTATTGATCTTGTGCTCAGAGCTTGTTCCTGTGCTGCCATGATTAGTGTCTCTGTGCTGTCTTTCAGTCCAGCCTTTTCTGGTAGGATTTCTCGATATCAGCCACTTCTTCTATCTGCCGATGGTACATACTGTACAGGGTTTTGTCCTCCCATGATGGTTCCACCTGCTCTCCTTCCTCATCGGGCTTCTGCTGCCTGAGGTATTCCCTAAGCAACTCATCACTTGGGGCCATCTTCCTCATGTACTCATGGATCTTTGTTATTTCATCCTGGATAGTGGCTCTGACGCTCACTAGTCCTCGGCCTCCTTCCTTCCACTTAGTGTACAG
Source organism: Macquaria australasica (assembly GCA_005408345.1). Taxonomy (NCBI): domain Eukaryota; kingdom Metazoa; phylum Chordata; class Actinopteri; order Centrarchiformes; family Percichthyidae; genus Macquaria; species Macquaria australasica. Next base: position 5,617 of record SEMN01001571.1, on the reverse strand, counting down.
TCTCAGGGTGCTGGACTTCAGGTGAAATCCTCCATGCATTGTGAGGAGCTTCCTTGCCTTTATATTGGTGGCTTCTATCTCCTCTTTTGGCCAGCTTATTATGCCAGTGGGGTATCTGATGACGGGCAGGGCGTAGGTGTTGATAGCTCGGACCTTGTTCTTCCCATTCAGCTGACTTCTCAAGACTTGCCTTACTCTGTGGAGGTATTTGGCTGTGGCTGATTTTCTTGTGACCTCTTCATGGTTCCCATTTGCTTGTGGGATCCCAAGGTACTTGTAGCTGTCCTCAACATCTGCTATGTCACCTTCTGGTAGTTTAATCCCTTCAATTCTGACTACCTTCCCTCTCTTGGATACCATCCGACCACACTTATCTAGTTCAAATGACATTCCAATGTCGTTGCTGTAGATCCTGGTGGTGTGGATCAGTGAGTCAATGTCTCGCTCACTCCTGGCATACAGCTTGATGTCATCCATGTAGAGGAGGTTGCTGATGGTTGCTCCATTCCGTAGCTGGTATCCGTAGCCACTCTTTGTGATGATCTGGCTGAGAGGGTTCAGACCTATGCAGAACAGCAGCGGGGACAGAGCATCTCCTTGGTATATGCCGCACTTGATGGTGACTTGTGCAACTGGCTTGAAGTTGGCCTCTAGGGTCGTTTGCCACAGCCCCATTGAGTTCTTGATGAAGGCTCTTAGAGTCCTGTTGATGTTGTACAGTTCCAAGCATTCCAGAATCCATGTATGAGGCATCGAGTTGTAGGCTTTCTTGTAGTCAATCCAGGCGGTGCACAGATTGGTCTGTCTGGTCTTACAGTCTCGGGTGACTGCTCTATCTGCCAGCAGCTGGTGCTTTGCATCTCTGGTGTTCTTACCAATTCCTTTCTGGGCCCCGCTCATGTATTGCGCCATGTGCTTAGTCATCTTAGCCGCTATGATGCCTGACAGGAGTTTCCATGTTGTGCAGAGGCAGGTTATTGGCTGGTAGTTGGATGGGATTGCTCCTTTCTGGAGATCCTTCAGGATCAGGACTGCCCGGCCTTCAGTTAACCACTCAGGGTGGATTAGCAGCAACCATTAGCAGCTGGTTCATTTGTGCTGCCAGGCGTTCATGCAGGGCATTTCTTTAGCCAGTAGGTGTGGATCATGTCAGGGCCTGGTGTTGTCCAGCCCTTCATACATGAGACTCTTTCTTGGATGTCTGCCACTGTGATGGTTACTGTGGTCTGCTCTCAGATCCACTAGCCACTGGGCCTTGGCGTTATGTGATGCCTCTTTCTCCCATATGCTTTTCCAGTATTGCTCAGTCTCCAGCCTTGGTGGGTCTGCTGCTGTCATGTTATTACTCTGACACAGAGTACACTTTGGATGGTTCGGTGGAGAACATTCTATTTATTCTCCTAGCTTCTATTTCTCTGGTGTACCTCTTCAGGTGGGTGGCCAGGGCTGAGAGTCTGTTTGTATGGGCAGCTTGTTGTACTTCTTAGGCAACCCATTCTTCATCACACCTTTCTGTAGTTCTGATAGCTGGCTAACACAGCAGCAGTGGCTCCAGAAGATTCCAGGAACAACATCCGAGATCTCTGTCCAGAAGAGTGCAGTCCTAGGAACAGCTAAGACTGTGCAGGACCATCCCAGGCCTCTGGTAGAGGACCCGAGCTTGAAGGGAGAATAGAATGCCCGCAGGGGCGAATGGGGAATAATAATTATATATATATATACACACACATACATTCATACATGCACACACACACATTTATTAATTTGCTGATCAACAGAAAATGAATCAACTAGAATAATATATGATGATATAATTGTGATGGACGTTTGTCTGATAATTTTATTGATTAAATGATCAATAAACCACCTGCGAGATGAACTGACTCTGAATTAATATCATAACAGATTTCATCCTGCTGTTCACTTCCTGTCAGCACTTTTCTAAATAAAAGCATCTTCATGTGGAAGAGCAGCTCACCTGTTCAACTGTGGCTCGATCCGATTTGTCCTTCACTCTGTACCTGCAGAGAGCAGCCAATCACAGTGTTAGTCGCATCAGTCACATTACCTGTAAACAACACTGAGGTGAGTTCAGACGTACGTGTTGGCTTCTTTCTGTTTCTGCATCGTCGTCACTTTATTGATCACTGAGTCGGCGTAATTCAGTTTATCTGAAATCAAAACAAACAAACTGATCAGGACGAAATCAATACGATCGGTTATTGATCTTCAGTAGAAACATTATAAACTTCTCATTCTGTCAATAACTGATTCACAAATTAAATGAACAGATTTCTGCTTGTCTGATCTAAATAATCAAAACAACCTCTACTCAAGGTCCACTTAGGCTACTTACTTCCTTGATTATGGAGCTATCAACTGAATCACATAGTCTTCATCACACTGTTGACTTTGTGGATGAGAAAAGTCCTTCAACTAAAAATCTACAGATTCATCACAACTGAGCAACTCCACCTGCTGATGAAGACCATGGGATCAGTTGAAAGCTCCAGAACAAGGGAGTAAGAGGAGCTGCTGTTTCTGAGGTCAAGAATCAACTGTGATCAAAAACGTATTGATAATGAGATATTGATCAGTGCGAGTTCAACTGGAGAGAAAATGAAAACAGTCAGAGAATTATTCAGATTACATCACCAAATCAATTCAAGTACACACACACACACACACATATACTGATCAGCCATAACATTTTGACCACTGACAGGTGAAGTGAAGAACATTGATTATCTCGTTACAGTGGCACCTGCCAGTGGGGGGGATATATTAGGCAGCAAGTGAACATTTTGTCCTCAAGTTGATGTGTTGGAAGCAGGAAAAATGGGCAAACGTAAGGATGTGAGCGACTCTGACAAGGACCAAACTGTGATGGCTAGACGACTGGGTCAGAGCATCTCCAAAACTGCAGCTCTTGTGGGGTGTTCCCGGTCTGCAGTGGTCAGTACCTACCAAAAGTGGTCCAAGGAAGGAAAACTGGTGAACCGGTGAAAGGGTCATGGACCACGGAGCAATGGAAGAAGGTGGCCTGGTTTGATGAATCACGGTTCTTTTACATCATGTGGATGGGCAGGTGTGTGTGCGTCGCTTACCTGGGGAAGACATGGCAACAGGATGCACTATGGGAAGAAGGCAAGCCGGCGGAGGCAGTGTGATGCTTTGGGCAACGTTCTGCTGGGAAACCTTGGGTCCTGCCATTCATGTGGATGTTACTTTGACACGTACCACCTTCCTAAACATTGTTACAGACCAAGAACACCCCTTCATGGAAACAGTATTCCCTAATGGCAGTGGCCTCTTTCAGCAGGATAATGAGCCCTGCCACACTGCAACAGTGGTCCAGGAATGGTTTGAGGAACATGACGAGTTCAAGGTGTTGACTTGGCCTCCAAATTCCCCAGATCTCAATCCAATCGAGCATCTGTGGGATGTGCTGGACAAACAAGTCCGATCCATGGAGGCCCCACCTCGCAACTTACAGGACTTAAAGGATCTGCTGCTAACGTCTTGGTGCCAGATACCACAGCACACCTTCAGAGGTGTAGTGGAGTCCAGGCCTCGACGGGTCAGGGCTGTGTTGGCGGCAAAAGGGGGACCTACACAATATTAGGCAGGTGGTCATAATGTTATGGCTGATCGGTGTGTATATATATATATATATATATATATATATATATATACACACACAGTATATATAATATAATATGATATGATGTGTGTGTGTGTTACCCAGGTTGATCTTGTGTTCATATTTCCTCAGAGATTTATCAGATGGAGTTGACGGCAGCGTCTTATTGGACGGATTTTGTCTGTTGGACTGACCAATAAAAACAAACAGATTAGGTCAGCTGACTGAAGAGACACAATCATTAATAATCATTAATAATCAGTCAGATTGATCAGCGTGTGTCTGACCTGACAGTTGAGACTGGTCCGGTTGTATCTTTTAGTCAGATCTCCTCCTGCTGAACGCCACGCCCACTCTTCTTCATCATCATCATCATCATCATCATCTTCCTCCTCCTCCTCCTCCTCCTCCTCCTGTCGGTCTAATGAAGGCTGCAGAGTGACGTCGCTCATCTGACTGTGTACAGCCAACAACTCTGATTGGTTGCTGCAGACAAGAGAAAACAAAAGCAACATGGCTGTTTGTTTCTATAAACTCCTTCAGTTCTTCTCATGTTTGTTGTCAGTTTAACGTCTGCAGACACAATAAGAATAATATATATAGAATTATATATATCATATTGTCTTACATAGGAAACAAACACACAGGTACACACTGTACAAACGTTTCAGATAAACTTCATCTATTAATTATCAGAATATGAATCCTCTGTCTCACCTGTCCTCCTCTGCGTCATCAAACTGTCCAGGTACCGAACCGAACACCGACATGACGTCACACATCAACAGACACCGAAACCCAGATCTAAACCCAGATCTAAACCCGGTCCAAACCGATCCAAACCGAGTTAGAGCAGCTCAGCGTGATCCTCAGACAGCAGCGTGTTCTCCTCACTACCGGATCTGAACACGTGACTACGGCGACAGCCGAGGGACTGTTAGCGAACTGCAGTTCAGTGCTGCCCCCTGCCGGAGAGACCGACATACTGTGGGCTATTATTATTTTATTGTTATTATTATTGTTATTATTAATGATGTTGTTGTTGTTATTAATGATGTTTTTATTATTGTTATTATTAATGATGTTGTTGTTGTTATTAATGATGTTGTTGTTATTATTAATGATGTTGTTGTTATTGTTATTATTAATGATGTTGTTATTATTAATGATGTTGTTGTTATTGTTATTATTAATGATGTTGTTATTATTAATGATGTTTTTATTATTGTTATTATTAATGATGTTGTTGTTATTAATGATGTTGTTATTATTAATGATGTTGTTGTTATTATTAATGATGTTGTTGTTATTGTTATTATTAATGATGTTGTTGTTATTAATGATGTTTTTATTATTGTTATTATTAATGATGTTGTTGTTATTATTAATGATGTTGTTGTTATTGTTATTATTAATGATGTTGTTATTATTAATGATGTTGTTGTTATTGTTATTATTAATGATGTTGTTGTTATTAATGATGTTTTTATTATTGTTATTATTAATGATGTTATTGTTATTGTTATTATTAAAGATGTTGTTGTTATTAATGATGTTTTTATTATTGTTATTATTAATGATGTTGTTGTTATTATTAATGATGTTGTTGTTGTTATTAATGATGTTGTTATTATTAATGATGTTGTTATTATTAATGATGTTATTGTTATTATTAATGATGTTGTTGTTGTTATTAATGATGTTGTTATTATTAATGATGTTGTTGTTATTATTAATGATGTTGTTGTTATTAATGATGTTTTTATTATTGTTATTATTAATGATGTTATTGTTATTATTAATGATGTTATTGTTATTATTAATGATGTTGTTGTTGTTATTAATGATGTTGTTGTTATTATTAATGATGTTGTTGTTGTTATTAATGATGTTGTTATTATTAATGATGTTGTTATTATTAATGATGTTATTGTTATTATTAATGATGTTGTTGTTGTTATTAATGATGTTGTT
>SEMN01001570.1:0-42811 GCA_005408345.1 Macquaria australasica | reverse complement strand
CATATTTCTCCAATATTAGCTTCTCTACACTGGCTCCCTGTAAAATCCAGAATAGAATTTAAAATCCTTCTCCTCACCTTCAAAGCCCTAAATGGTCAGGCACCATCATATCTTAAAGAGCTCATAGTACCCTATTACCCCACTAGAGCACTGCGCTCCCAGAATGCAGGGTTCCTTGTGGTTCCTAGAGTCTCTAAAAAGTAGAATGGGAGCCAGAGCCTTCAGCTATCAAGCTCCTCTCCTGTGGAACCAGATCCCAGTTTGTGTACGGGAGGCGGACAACCTCCTCACATTTAAGAGTAGGCTTAAGACTTTCCTCTTTGATAAAGCTTATAGTCGGGCTGACTCAGGTGACCCCTGAGCCCCCCCATAGTTATGCTGCTATAGGCCTAGACTGCCGGGGGACTTCCTATGATGCACTGAGCTCCTTTCTCCTCCTCTTCCTCTCCATCTGTACGCCCTCATATCCCATCAATGCTTGTTATTAATTCAACTTCTTCCCGTGGTTGTGTGCTTTCTCTCCTCTCTCTCTCTCTCTCCCCTTCTGTTGCTTTCTGCAGGTATTTCTGCCTCCGGAGCTGTAGAGTCTGGGTCTGTGGTTGCTGCCGCCTGCTGCCCCCGTGCTCCTGCTCTGCACCCGCTGCTGCTATTGCTGTTGTTGCTCTTGTTATTAGTATTGCTATTATAATGTTGCTCTTAGTGTTGTTTCTGTTGGTGTTAACATCAATGCCATTACCACAGCTATTGCTTTACATCCCTATGTGGAACTGTATTGTGCTGCTGTATGTTCTCTTTCCTCCTGCTCTCTCTCTCCCGCTCCCCCCCCTCCCCCTTCAACCCAACCGGTCGAGGCAGATGACCGCCCACCTTGAGCCTGGTTCTGCTCGAGGTTTCTACCTGTTAAAAGGGAGTTTTTCCTTGCCACTGTCGCATAGTGCTTGCTCATGGTGGGAACTGTTGGGTCTCTGTAAATATAAAGAGTCGGTCTAGACTTGCTCTATTCGAAAAAGTGCCCTGAGATAACTTTGTTATGATATGGCGCTATATAAATAAAACTGAATTGAATTGAATTGAATGATATTGACTGGTCTAAAAAAGCAGACGCTAAGCCTCTGACACAAATTATTTCTCCTGATGTCACGCCTGAGTTGACATCAAGAGAACACTGGTTCTGCATGTATTAAAGTTTCAAATGCATGCATTTCACAAATTATTTTTCCTGCTACATTTTGCTGATGCTTCAGCTAGCTTAGCTCAGGGGGTGTTTGCAGCCCCACGCTGAGTCTAAACCCAACGTGGCAGTCCGGATCCCACCTGCTCCTCCAGTTCAGAGGCCTCAATTAGGGAGCAAGGCTGGGATGTTGTGAGTTAACTTTAATGGGCAATAAGGGGATAGTGGCTTTAAAGCCTGGCCCTCTGGTAGAAAGCAGTCGGGGTTGGAAAACTCACGTGGCGGGGAATTCTAGATAAAACAACCGACTAGTTTAGAAAACAGATGTGTTTCGATTAGTGTTTACTTTATGTCTGTTATAGTGTTGTTACTGCATTTTCTGTACTGATTTCCATGTTCCAGATGCAAGCTGGTGTATAGGCTGAGATAACTGACATGAAACTCTTTCAGATGTTGGTCTGTTGGATAACCTCTAATAATTAAATTAAATTATTAAATGAATCATTCTTTTATTAGCCTCTGAAAAGTTAGCAATACTTTCACTGGAGAGAGACAACAACGAGATGTAACTGATCAGATTTCATAACTGTCTACAATTCAAGACCAGTGTTGGATCAATATCAATCTCATTACTGTGTGTTAAGGATGTGGTTAGCCTAGCTTAGCATAAAGACTGGAAACCTCACTAATTAGTGTGCATCTCATTTGTTTAACACAAACAGAAAAGTAAAAATGAAAATGTGCCATTGAGTGCAGGAACTATTTCTTGATGAACAATAGTTTATTTATCCGCCCTCTACTTGCAGCGTCTTCGGCTACAGCGGGAGTTGCCAGATATGGTTGGTGAGAATGAGTTTTGGTTTTGGTCTCTGTGTAGAAACAATGGTACCTTTGAACATTTCTGTTTGTGAATAGACTAATAAAACCAGAAACAACATGTTTATTAATATCATTATAAATAGTGAGCTTTAGAGGTGTTGGTAGGTGTATTTTAAGGCATGCTAGTGGCATGGCTCTAGGAATGGCAATGTTGGTTTGTCTGTTTCAACAACTACTGGATGGATTGCCATGAAATTTGGTAATAACTTTGGTGATGCTCTGACATTTCTTCTATTCCCATCAGCCTCAGCTGTACTGTTTTACTGTGCTAATTAGCAAATATTAACATAAACTAAGATAGTGAACATGGTAATCATTATACCTGCTAAACATCAGCATGTTAGCATGCCTACATTAGCATTAAGCTTAAAGCACCACTATGTCTAAGTACCCCTCACAGAGACGTGTGGGTTCTTAGTCATGTTGAACGTTGGACGGCTGGGTTAGCTACTTCCCTCGGCTCCCAGTCTCAAAGTTCAGCTCCATACTTAACACACAGGCATGATATGAACATTCTCATCTCACTCTCAGAAAGAGGTTAAATAAGCTTAAATCCGAAACAAAAACTCTTTCTTTAAGCTAAGTTTAGTGAAATATGTCTAATAATTGATCATAATAATATGTGCTATTATTGCTACTACTTTGCTTTTGCATCTAAATATATTTGATTTACTGGCTTTGGCAAATATTCAAAGCATGGACATTTCCAGAATTTAGGGATTACTTGAATTTACCCCCAGGCTTAAAGAGGCTCCTCTAACATAAAGTGGTAACATGAACAGTCAATATGTCCATCAGCAGTTTGTGCATGTTCCCTTTAGCAAGACACTGAACCCCCCATCTGCTTTTGTTGTCAGTGATGAGAAGTTCAGCCTCTCACACCAGTAAAAGCTCAACCCAGATCCACAGATGGGGCGTTTTTCTGGCTCCTGCAGCTCGCTTGCATCGACTTCCTCCAAGATAAAAATAGTCTGACATAAGGGGCATGATATATGATCTCAGTCAATCATCTAAATTGGACAAATGAGGCCCACACGTCTGAGCTGTGAAAGACCCCCCCCCCCCCGATAGGAAGGAATGAATGGGCCAATGTGTGGGAGGGGTGTGTGTGTGTGGGAGTACATGCACACACACATTTAGTATGTATTTTCATGTGTGAGGATCTATTTATTTTAATGTGAGAAAGTCTGTCTCTCTCTATGAATGCCTGCCAGTGTGTGTTCGTGTGTGCATGAATATAAATACACATTATCATTGCTTCCATGACCTTCCATCGAATTAGCAGGAGTTTCTGTATTTTCAGAATGTGTGTGTGTGTGTGTGTGTGTGTGTGTGTGTGTGTGTGTGTCTCTTTATGCACAGCTCTTTGTGTGTGAGAGCGAGAGAGTGAGAGGCAGCATTGTTGCATCTGCTCCTCATTAAAGGGCGCTAATGAACGCACGTGTGTTCCACCTGGTTTGGTGGAGTGGGGGGTTGATTAGGGCCTGGCCTTTCCCAGCTCTCCTGTCGTAAAAACTGTCTCAAGACAAACAGGGGAGCTCGATCCCCAGACGCTCATCTGACAACAGTTTGGCGGTTCCTCCTCTAATGATGAAGGTGATGCTCGGCGGCGGCCCTGCTGGGCTAGACTGTGACTCTACCTGGAAAAAAATAAGATTCCCATTACAGAGGAGGACCTGAGAAGAGAAATGTTTATGGGAATTACACTTGCACTTTTTATCAGGCTTCTACTGGTATATGAACATTGAAACATTTTGGGGCAGAATGTGCCAGTATACAATGTGTTAGAATGAGTTCAGGATAAGGGCCACTCAAAGACATCTATCGTAGTATTGATCTGTCCTTTAGTATAGTGTCCTCAACAAAACTGATTCTGCTAAGGCTCAGTAGGAATTTGCTAAAAATGAACATCATTTCAAGTGATTGACAATTCCGTCCTTCACTCAGACAGCAACATGAACACTTGGCACACCTTACTGGATGAACAAGCTTCTGATTTTTAAAGGAGTTAACACAGATTAAAAGGAAATCATATTGTCTCACGAGACTGTCCCCCCCCAAAATACGTCCGTATAGATCGTCGGTGTAGCAGCTTATTACGACCCATATTTACGTTTATTGTTAGGCGGTGACCTATAAATATAGCCAAAGTCCGCTACACAGGACTTTTACCCAGGAGACCGCTGTTCGTGTCCCGTGTGAAAACAAAAGTCAACCATGACTTATTTTAACTTACGTAGCCTACATAAGTTATGTAACTAACGTATTATTATTATTATTATTTTAACTAAACCATGATCTTTTCCTAAACCTAACCAAGTATTTTTCGTGTCTAAACCTAACCAAACTGCGACCGCTTCACAACAGTAACCACATGTTGTTGTTGTTACTACAACAACGAAGGTCTGGTACGCCTATATATGTTGTTTTTGGTCATTGACATACGACCTGTCTGTCGTTTAGGTTGGAGGACTTGTGTTTGTGTCTCACTTACGTCTAGTCGTATATAGCTATGTAAATAGTTTTGGTTTTATTTGTTCAGGTTTTTGAGATACCTGTCCCAGAAGGGCAGACCCATAGGATGCGACAACCATAGTCAACCCTGTTCGACAGAGGCCATCATGGATCTGGCGCACCTATCGACAAGACCACATCGTTTGCACAAAAACTATTTGGTTATGGTTAGGGATCAATTGTGGTCATGGTTAAAATGTTGACTGTGGATAGGAAATGGGAAACAAACAGCAGTCTTTTGTGTTAAAGTCACACTTTTTGTTGATCCATCTATTCACCCCTACGACTCACCCCTACGAAGGTTTCAGGGTGTATAATGACGTTACTCTACCTCCGCCTTTGCTCCTTACAGACAAGAGTCTACACAGCTGCTAGAAGTCATTGGGAAGCATTAAAACATGTCATGTTAGGCATTTTAACTAATGGCCGAGTTATGGGGTTTTTTTTGTTTGTTATTTGGTGAGAGGTGGCAACCCAAAATGCTACGCAAAGTTCTCTGAGAGGTCCAACATCTGTCTGCTGTAGGCTCATTTGATTGTCAATGGATGTAGGTTCAGATGATTCCACTTGTTTTCCACCACATTATACTGAAAAATAACTTAATTTATAACACATTTTTGAGACAAAGTTACAAAGTGCCACACAAGTAAAAGCAATAAACCAAAATGAAAAAGTGATAAAACAACAATAACAAAATGAACAGATTATAAATCACAGAGAACAGTAATAAAATGACAATCAGAAAGATGATAGCAATCAATCAAACACAAAAACAAAGTAGAGGCAAGTTTGGAGAGATTTGCAGGAAGTGACTAAAGCAGTTTGGCAGCTTCTTGCACAGAACTGCTGCCCTGCTGAGGAGGCCCGCTCTATTAAGCGCTTGTTTCCATCGTAAACCAACTTGTTGCCGGATTTCTTTTCTAATTAAGTGACGATGGTCTGTTTTATTTCAATATTTATTTGCTTCATTTTGAGAAAATTCTCAAAACAGAACATTTTTTAAACTCAACTCCTGTCCAAACTGTTCAATATCATTGCTGTAAAATGACAGAAGAGGACAAAGCGAATCTACCATCATCATGCGTTGCAGTCTGGTTAACTGAGCTGATGATGTGTTTTTTCTATCAGCGGAACTCTTCAGGGAAAAGAGGTTTAAACTGGTGCTTCAATCACTTTGCAAACAGCCTTATGCTGTCTGTTGAGTCTCCATGGTGAGAAGCCCTCCCTCAGGTTTCTCCCACTGCTTGCTAAAGTGGGTATTGATACAACACCCCTGTGTGCTCACCTAACACAGGGCACTGCTGGGAACAATCACGGTGGAGGTGCAACCTTTTTGATGTGCCAGGATTAAAGATCGACAGACATTGCTTTGAGTAGACAGATAAAAATAAAGATCTATATGTTAATGCAATTGATAGCTGATAAGTGGAGCCAATATTCAGTATGTTTAAAGAGGTAATTCTTGAGGTTGCTGCTATGTGGTCATTACTGTCATAGGATATATATATGTATATATCCTACTGTTTCAGGCATCGACTGGTTTCCATTCACTTCAAATCAATTAGCTTCAATTAGACTCTTGAAGTTTGCTTGAGTTCATCAGAGTGAACGTCAAGTCTGCACTGATTTTTGTCAATGATACATTATTATGATGCCATATTGAAGTTTAAACAGGTTGATTTGGAAGGTCTGCACTGCGTTATCATGCAATGATTGAGTCATATTGATAAATATTAATGCAGGTCTGATGTTCACTGATTTCACAACTCAAGCAAGTTTTAAGGGTCTGCTAATTGATTTTCATAGAAAACAGAAATTAATGGATTCAGCTTTCTAAACCACTGTGACAGGATTTGCAAAATGGTGAGCTGTGATGTGCGGTGTGATCTGCACTAATCAACATTTTTATATATTGACGATTGATCAAATGACTGTGTAATGTGAAAGGGGTTATTCATAGTCATGAACCTATAGTACAGCTGAAGGGAACTGCAGCTCAACGGAGCCTTTTTTTGTTTTGTTTGTTTGTGGTTTTCCAGCAGACAACTCCACACATCAGTCTCATTTCCAGCAGCAGCAGGCAGCTGTTTTCAGTGTAAAAGCTCTGATAAAGCCACTGTACACTACCTGCCCAGCACCAAACATCAGACAGACACAGTTAGAGACTAGCTGGTGAAGAAAAGTGGAGCATTTAGCAGCTAAAGAGACAGATATTTCTCTCTGGAGTTGGTTGAAACCAGACGAGAGATAGAAGAAGAGTGAATCTGGGTAGAAACACTTAAACTTCAAATGAATGCTAATGTTGCTGTGTCTGCTGGATGTGGAATAAGCAACCGTTTGCCATAACAACTTGTGGCAATGGCAGTGTTTTGTTTACAGCTTGAGCTTCCCCCAAGTTGAAAAAAAATCAGCTGTAAAGGGAAAGTTAGCGGCCATAAGTGCTTATTCAGGGCTGTTTCTTTGTATAAATGAAACGTGCTGTGCTGGTTTGCAGTGTGTGGCACTATATTTATCGAGGCAGATTACTTGCAGCTGTGTGTGAAGCTATAGTCTTATCTAATTCAACATTTCTTGGACATGAACATTCAAAATTGGATTTGTAGATCAGGGCTCAGGTGTTTAGAATGGCAACATCAAAGCTTTTGTGACCTAGTTATAGACTGAGTCATAGAGAGGATTGTTCATTTACTTTAAGGTATTACTACTACTACCACCACTTCTGCTGCTACCAATAGAACATTCTCTTCCATCCATGTGTGGAGTTGGATCTAAATGGCTCATAATTATCTTTTCCAAAGACTACCACTGTAGCACTGATCAATTTTATAAAAACTCCACCATATGGACGATACTGGCTGGTTGTAATGAAAAAAAAACAACAGTATCAGTCTTATTATCATCAAAGCGATGCATCATTCTGACCATAGTTGAGACAGTGGAGGTGGAAGAGGCGATACATTTGTTGACTTTGTCACATTTATCGGTCTCTGTGTGTCTCTCTATCTCTGAACACACCATTCCTCAACCGTGTCCAACGGTGACAGCCGTGGGTAATGACAGCCGAACGCTCGCTCGCTCCTCATTTATTCGGAGCTGGCAGTGTAACAGTTCGCTCAGAACTCTTAAGTGCTTGTTAATTTAATATGCAAATGAGTCTCTTGTCAATCTGAATGCATTTTAATGAAAAGGCTCCTGCTTCCATGGGGCAGGTGGGGGGGCTTTCTGCAGGTTGACTGTGAGTGTGTGCAGGCAGAAAGGAAAAAGGCCAGGGGCAGGTTGAACAGGGAGCACAGGAGAGGTGTGGTTGAAGGATAGCGGTAAGACACCGAGGTACAACGTATTAGGGACAGAGAATGGAAGCCCAGATGGCGCGTTTTGAGCATGCAAGGCGGCTGGTTGCAGCCTGAACATGTGTAACACATGGAGGCAATGCAGCTTTCACCTCCGCTTTGGTGTCCTGTGATCTGTGTCAGCCAGTGTTCCCAGCAGATAGAGCTTCAAAACAGAATCCGGGGTTATGAAAGGGAGCAAACACAAGCATCAGCCTGCACAAACATGATAGAGTGAAACACACACACACACACACACACAATCCCCCACCCACATGTCTCTGTTAATGACAGACCTTAGCTCAACCTTTGCCTGCATATGGGTGGCGCAGTGTGCTGAAAGTAAGGTGAGCGTGTTATTGGGAAGGCGGGGGGTTGGATTGCTGGTGGTGTTAAGTCAAGCAGGAACCCTCAATGTTGCTAATTTATTTACAGATTTAATTAGATGGATAGAGCCCTCACAGATATAAGAAAGAGAGGAGAGATGTTGCCAGCGTTACAGCACTTTAATTATGGTAGCAGGCTCCTGATCCCTGCGCTCTGCTGTCTGGGGAGCCAGTTAATTAAAATCCTCATTATTTTACTTTTAATTAGTTCCCCCCTCTTTTGTTTCCTTTCACCATATGGCCGTGTTCCGTGGTCAAATTAACGTAATTGAGCTAATTAAGCCGATCACTTTAATTATTCAAAGCGTTCCGATTGGCCAGGAGAACTTTTCTCCCTCTCCCCTCCCTGACATTCCTGTATGAGGCTTGCAGTTGTAAAGTCGCTCTCTTTGTCATTATGCTCCTCTACTCCCATGCTGAAGGCGGTGAGTTATGGCTGAAACATGCCTCACTTCCTGCATGTTCCAGCCGTGTCTCAGGTTTCACTCCCATACAATGTGGGGTATGCAGTGCAGTGCAGCACTGGAGACCTCGGCGAGTTCAAAGAGGATTCAAAAATCATCGGAACATTTAACACACTATGGTTAGGACAAATTAGGTGCACATTGGTAGTTGTAGCTTCTTCTCAACAATCATCTGGTGCTCGGGGATTGGAGTGACCATAAATAGCTTTGGCAGCCCGAGCAGCTTTCACAAGGATTGTCAGCACAGCTAAATGCCATAGACATCTCTCAACACACTGCCGTTGAATTTACATGCTTTGGAGTTTGAAATTGGTGACAACCAGATGGCGGTTTTACAGCAAACATACTTACGTTGAGCTCAATGCCTAAGGGTGGACAGGACCTGTCTGTCAGCATTCATCTACAGCACAGACTCCACACACACTGAACCTCCCTGGCATCCTTCCTTCTCCGCCCGTCAGCCTATTTTTTCAGTAATGTCGAATCATTTATATCCATAATCTTTTTAAATGTTAGGAACATGATGCTAAAACTGTTGGATCCAAGTTTAAATACAACGTCTTGGCTCAAAGTAATGATCTGTTTTTATATTCGTTATTTGATGATGGGTGTAACAATGTACAGTATGCAGTTCAAGAAAGCTTAACCACCCGATATGATCCTTCTCTGGGAAATGTCCTCAAACAGGAAGCATGTCATTTACATTTCTAGTTTGTTTGGAATATATAGAGCATGAGTAATGATAGGCATCATCGCTGAACAGACAGAAAGTCAAACTTCATCAACACGATACAGAAACTGAGACAAATGTAGTCCATAATGATGATGGTGCTGGCCCCAGATCTCTGCACAGAGCCCAGCTGAACTGATAAGTACTGCACATATTGAACTGTGATTAAAAAGGGCAAAAAATGGGAGTGTCAAAAGTCACTTAGAGGATCAGTTTACTCAAAAAAACAAACAAACATATTTTCTCATTTGTACATGGTTACTTTTGTGTACATGGTTAGTTTTCTTGTTTTCCATAGAGTGTTGGATTCACCAAACCATTTCTAGCTGAGTTTATTTTTATTTTGGGTTTTTTTATTTTTTTATTTTTTACATTTTTAATGTTTCAACTCTGCAAATTGTGTACAAAGTGCCACACACCAAGAGGACGTCACATACTGCTTGCCACTTGCCTCATCAGAGTAATTTCTGAGAGAAATGTTGCTGCTTCTAGCCCTCCAGAATACTTCCTTATGTGCTCTAATTCATTCGTCATGTATGTACCACCAAAACATGATGGGGAAAAAATGGAACGAAGGATTTGGAAGAGCTAGAAGCACTGACATTTCTCCCAACTGTGCTGAGGCCAAGCAGCAAATGCTTGCTAACTCTGTGGTGGTTTGTGGCAGCAGCGGATGGTTTGGAGTACGGAGTTCACACATTAAGAATGGGAGCTATCACTGGCTTTGTGAATCCCACATTATGTAGAAAAGGAGAATAACCCTATTGGTGTAGCGTCTGTACAAGCTAAGATGTAGCATCGCTATCAGCGGTTGACAAGTAATCTCATGGAGATGCAGCTCAAAAGCACAAAAGCAGCATAATGAGCATTTAGCATTAGAGTTAAGATCATTCCATTTTGAAAATATTTCCAACAACAGTTGTTAGCAAAAGTGGGAACTGAGCCCCCGTGTTCTCCTGCTGTTCAGTCTTTAGTTCACATCTGGTGACACAAAGCTGACTGGACCGCCACATTAAACTAACGCCAGCACATTGTCCTAGTCCAAACACGTGGTCTGGCCTCTTCACACACACAGAGGGTTAGTCATTCGAAAGAGCTTCTGGCTGACAGACCAGCAGACCAGCATCAGCAGGGACGTGGGCTAAAGGAAGGTGGCCATCTTGGATCCGTATCACAGGAGTGTCTGGGCGAGGAGGAGACTTCACTGGTCCTCTTCCTCTTCATCATGAGCATGTAAAAATATCCTGGCATCATCTTGTGTCTTCACACAGTGTTAGGTAGCTCAGGCAATTGCACTCATCTGCATGTGTTAATATGATTAATTAGCAGGAATAAACACTTTCCTATGACACAGGCTACATGGTGAGCCACACACCTGCAGAAGCTCTGATAAAAGGCAACGCCTCATGGCAAAGAGCCTTTTCATGAGACCTGCTAATTGGCATCTGAAAACGTTCCGGCTAATTAGGAAAAGGCAGATGAGGCTTGATTAGTTTGAATGCAAAGAGTAACTTGTGGTGCGGTGGGACTCGGGAATGTACCGAGGTTTTATTTCTTCACCATCACGATACAAAGATAATTGTAATTGTGATCATTTGCATACGTTAATGAATTTGCGTGACGCTTCTTGATCAGACGTGGAATAAATAATTGATGCAGTATCAGCACCTACCATGACAAGTGGGACATTTTGAAATCGCTAAGCGCATTAAGGTGCAAGTTTGATGGCTGCCACGCTCGCGGGCAAGGTGTGAAAGTACAGCAGATCCTATCTTCTGCTCTCTGCATGCTGCGTACTCCACCGCTGCTATCAGACAAGATTAACTCCCAACCTCCAATGGTATGCTGAGGCTTTAAGTTTTGATGTAGCACTAAAAAGGCACAGCAAGTTAAGAGTGAATTAGCGCAGGAAAATAATTTTCAGAAGCCATGCAGAGTGGCGGAGAACAAAGAGCAAAGCAGTCTGTGTGGGAGCTTTAATTGGAACACGGTAAACAGTAAATACATCAGATTGTTTCAAATGTCCTGGATGTAGAGGGGGGCACTCCCCCTTAATTAGCCTGCTTTCAGATTAGGCTTTATTAGAGGCAGGCAGGCAGCCACCGAGCCAGTCAGCCACGGGATATGCCCCAAGTTCAGCCTCCCAGGAGCTCCAGCAGCACAGATACAGGGCTCATGTTTAATTGCTTCTGTAAATGGTCAGAACTCAAGCCCCCTAATTCCATTCCTCTGGGTAATCAGGCATGTTTTCGCCATACAGGGCTAAAGAGAGTGAGAGAGACAGCCACATCCACCATGCTAGGTACCATGCAACACAACGCCACTCTAATGCCGGCAAAATGACCTCGGCTCGCTTAGTGACATGTTACAGGAAAATCGTTTTAATAGGATTTTTGTTTTCAACTCCACAACTTTTTTTTTTCTTCCACACATTGAACAGGCATCTGGTAAAGAAATAAAACTCTACAGAAGAAAAAAAAAAAACCTTCACTGGATCGTTTCAGTTCTTTGTGCAGGGTTATCATAGCAACATTAGATTTGTTTTCCTTAAGTATTTAAAAAAGTTTCTGGTGCGGGGTTTGAATCTCCTGACAAGCTCTTTTTAAACTCATTTAAAAGGTTTTCCTATGACTGAACATTTTCAGATACTTCCCTGACACCAATTTTATACTCAGTCCTCAGTGTGTGAGATCTCAGATTAACATATACAAGAGAGAGATCAAGAGTTCATTAAAAACACTGACGCTCATGGGAAACAACGCCACTTGGCAGAAGCAAAGCTTTGACAGTCATTTCACAGCAGTCCATCAAACCTTCATTCAAGCATCTTTTGTTCCCTTTTCCAGTTGGCTTTCATCGTCAGCGTTTCCTCCGGCTTTCTCTTAGTCCCGAAGGAGCCTTTTGCCAGTGCAAGTCCACACACACTGCAAGTCTTTGCATGATGCACTTTAACATTGAACACAACATAGATGTGACTTTGTATGTGGTATACTGAGTCTCTTGATACGGTGACGGACGGGATGATCTTGGTGAGAAACGGCATCCTCTCCAGGAAAGAGAGGTGGGGCGGTGATGAGAATCCACAACGGCGGCGGCGGAGGCAATAGCAGGAGAAGAACAGTGCACCGAAGAAGAGGAGGAGTGAAGTTCGGGAGGAAAGGAGAGGCCAACACGCAGCACTCAGCATACCTGCAAACGAGAGATGAGATGAGGGGGAAACGGTTAGAGAGAGTCACTGCCACAACAGGCGAATACACAGCTGCTTGTTTTTTCTTTTCATATTTCTGTTTTATTCTTATTGTCTGCCTTTTAAATTCAAGTTTTAGCTTAGAGACACACCCACATAAACAAATAAAATGAAATCCATTGTATAATACCAATTGGAGGATTAATTAATCTAAAAACAAAATACAATATGCCATAAAAGCATTTGTTAGATTATAATAATGCACTCATTGTAAATAGCATTGTAACACCAGTAGCTTATGACAGGAAATCAAAGTATTAAAGGAAGTATTTCTGTTCAAGCTTAAAAAAAAGCTCGGTTTTAGATCACATTTCATTTTTCAGCAGTGGGAGAAGTATTCTGATTTTTCTTGAGTAAAAGTAGCAATACTACACACCATATATATATATATATATATATATAAATGCCACTTAAAACAAGTAAACAAGTATGCACAGCAGAATGTGCTTAAAGCATCAAAAGTGAAAGTGCTCATTATGCAGCAGAATAGTGCCTGTCGGTGTTATGTTGTTATATATAATAATATTGGATTACTATTACTGATGCATTTACATGTGAGCAGCATTTTAATGCTGTAGCTGGTCGAGGTGGAGCGAATTTCAAACAATCTCACACACTGTGGGGGAGTTAAATCTGAGACCATGTATTTTAGAAGCTGATGAGATGGTTTGTATATAAAATATGAATTTGTAAAGTAACTAGTGACTCGGCTTTCAGATAAATGTAGTGAAGTAAAAAGTTAGGGTTAGGGTTTCCCTCTGAGAGGTGGTGGAGTGGAAGAGTAGTATAAAATGGAATTACTCCACCACTGCCATTTGTATGTACATTATCTTTTCTGTCTTGAGTATTTCGTCACCTATTCTTTCTAATAGTAGTTACAATAGTAGTTTTTTTCCATTCCTTGTAGCATAAACTCTGCTGGCTGCATTATGAAAACAGCACTGATCGTTCTGTATTCACATTTTTACCCACTTCTCTGCATCATTTTCGTCGCGTAAATAATGTCCTGCTGTGGCAGCCGTTCTCCCCCACAGGGAATCAACGTATTCTATCATTCACATGACAACCCCGTCACTCACCTTCTGGTCTGTCAGCACAGAGTTGCTCTGAAGTGGAGGCAGGTGGCTGCTGAGCAAGGCAGCGCCGGGTCTGTCGTGCTCGCAGAAGATTGTACCGTTGATGTAATGGAAGCGATCGCCAGGCATCAGTCTGTTTCTGCAGGTGGCACAGCTGAAACACTGCAGAGGAGCAGAGAAAAGGGTCAGGCGTGGAAATGAATCAAATTCAGGCCACTAAATCAAAAATTTAAACGGAATTTAGTGAGCAAAGTCACCTGATATGAGAAAGTGAAAATGGATGAATACATGTGAATGAAAATGTGAAACCTTGCAGTCTAACACCTTTAAATCTCTTAAAATGTGTCTCAAACTAAGTAAGCACATGATGCAAAAAAAGACAGGGCATAATTTCTTTCCCTCCTGACACTGAGGGGGGATACATCTTCCCGTCTCATTGTCTCTCCCCACCAAATCCCAGATGTTTCTGTCAAACAAGCAGCGGGAGACAAAGTGTACTGATGTGGGAGCTGGGGATTCACCTTGAGGTGGTAAACATTTCCCTGTGCCCTCATCACCATTTCATTGGCTGGGATCGACTGGCCGCAGGCACTGCACGCCCCGCTGTGCCCGAACAGTCTGCAAACACACACACAGATTGCTCAGTCTGTACAGCCTCCAGAATCAAAAACCAGCAGCTTCCTCTCCTCCACCTCTCTCCCACCCCTTCCTTCCTCTTACCTGATGTAGTCACTCCGGCACAGAATCATGCCCCCTTTGCTGTAGCAGGTGGTGCCAATGTCCCCCAGCTGGGCTTGGCAGCAAGAGCACTTGAGGCAGCGAGTGTGCCAGTAGCGCTCCATGGAGAAGAGCAGAAAGCGGTCGGCGATCTTCCCGCCGCATCCTGCGCACGACCTGGGGGCCGGTGGTACGCCTGATGCTTGGCTGTTCACCATGCTGATGTGGGCCCTCAGAGGCTCCTGGACACACAGGATAGAGGTTTGACAACTGAGATGGGTGAGACCCAGCTATGTTCACTTTATCACCTTTTTAAGACAACATAAATACTCATGATTCCTTGTAAAATGTCTGAAATAATAGTCTTAAAAAGGGTAAGTTTGTGTGTATTTTTATGTAAAATATGTTTATTTCTGTTTCCATTGGTGGATATTTACTTTGCAATAATTACAAGTAGGCACTTTTTGTATTTACGACCACACACACACACACACACACACACACACACACACACACACTTCCTGCCCTGACAAACCTACACAGGGCTTCAGCGTGACTGCAGCTGACTGATAACATGGTCACTTCAGGAGCTGTAACAGGTTGACCTAAACACTAACATACTGATCAATACAAGAGAGAGTGATTGAAATATTTCCACTGACACTTCCCTGTAAAATATATTAGAATGGTGTTCTCTATAGCTCAATAACTATAATATATCACAAGTAATCTTGTTAGTGATGTGACAAGCAGACCGGGGGGAATGGCTTTACAGACATTAACATTATGTCAGAGGTCTATTTGGATGTGAGGGGGAAAAGGGGAAGTCACTAAATGGGACTTCTGGAAGAGTGCCAGTAATGGGACTAAATGTATAAGCATTTTAAAAGTATTTTATTTTGCTTTTACTATTTTTTAACTTTACATAGTATGTACATTATGTTAGCCTAACTGACATGCTGTTTACAAGCAGGAGATGCTAGCTTAAAGGAAAGCTTTATTCAGAAATACATTTAAGACAAACAGGAAAAAGAAGAGCCGTGTTACCTTGCCGAGCCGAAGGTCTTCCTCCTGCGTTCAAGTTTGAGAAGGTGGAAACAAATATTCACAAGAGCCTCGACACGCTTAGAGTTGTAAAACCGCACTTAGACTTGACATGTTCTGGTCTCCATGGCTTTCCGGGAAAAGGCAAAGCAGCACAACATCAAGCCCGCCGGGACGGCGCGGTGACGGCAATAGTTGAGCAAAGTCTCCCCGACATCCAGCTCCGACAGATAAATGACTACACGTAACCGTGCGGAGCAGACATGACGCAGCTTCTCTTCCTCTCGTCTCTGTTACAGCTGTTGGTCTACCAACATGCCTTCATCTGTCTCTAACGCTTTTGACAGCGACACTATTCATCAAATTGCGCAAGGGGCTATTTAAATTACCAAGAGGGAACGCAGCCGACATGGAGCGCGCAGCAGCCAATAGGAAAGCAGGGGGCGTGTCCGCAGTCAAAATGATTTATGGGTTTATAGTGTCTCATTAATATGCACATTCACATCCGTTAAGCCCCCCATTGGATGTCACTGTGTGTGTGCGCTATTGACATGGGAAACAAATTGTATGGGTTTCTTTTTTTAATGGTTTACATCGATGTAGTTCATGCTCCCTCTTTGATACTTTAAACAACTGTACAAGGAGGAAATGTGTTGAAAACACATTTTCATAAATATCCAACTTTATGAATCTGCACTGAACATTTTTTTTTTTTTTTTTTTTTTGCAAATAGAATTAATGACGCAATTTGCTCACTTATCTTACCCCAGATATTCGTTTGTTTTAAGAATGATAGGATTTTCAGATTCAACAGATGGATAATTTTCAAAGTACATATATCAAAATATTTTTTTTTTTACCATATGTGTATGTGATTCAAATGTATATCACTATTACAAAGAGGCAAATTTCACAAAAGTCAAAATTTGGGCATGTTTCAGTATCTTCAAAGGTCATGGAATTTACTCATTCACAGGTTCTACACATGCTGTAAAGGAATGATTTTACGGAGAAACTACTATTTAAAAATCAAAGTTGAGACTATAGTTATCCAACATGCCACACATTCTATGGAAGTGTTGTTTGTGCGCGTGAATGTGTGTCTGCAAGTCACTATCTCACTGCCATCCATCCATCCATTTTTTTTTATTTTACTGTCATTGAAATATTGGGTAGTATATGGCCAAATAAAGCAATAAAGCCAACAATGATACTTGCATACATTGATAAAAGATACAACGTGTGCAATATATAGAGAGGACATATTTTATCTTTTTTTTTTTTCTAATCCCCTCCACCCCCCTCACAGCAGGAAGGTTGAAGCTGATGGAATAGGGATTCATTGTTGCTCAAGGACATTTTAGCAGGGCAGATTAGGTCTCAGCAGGTCCTAGGTCTTAGTCAGTACATCAACCTGCCACTCTGCTGTACTTCCATCAGAGATCCAGTAGAGGACAGCATCCTATAATGTTGCAAGGAGCAGATGTTGGCATGGTTTGTACTGTACACCCTAATATATGAGGATAAATATGATGGAATGAGTGAAAAACTAAACAGAGCAGGAAATGCATGCAGACATAAAATAGTTTTTCAAAAAGGATCAGCAATCAGGTTTATTTACCTGATATAAATAAATATACCAGGCTTTTCAACTCTGTTTCATCTTTAAATAAACTTCTTACATTTGGTGTCAATAACTCAATATATGTATATCTCTCTATTGATGTTGCCCACTTAGCACTAACATATTCATGGCATTAACTCTAACACAACTATTACATTGATACCTCTAAAGAGAACACTGTGCTCTATCCACGAGTTTGACGTGTTGCGGTTCCTCAATGAGACCACTGGAGGGCAGTGAACTCTCATGATTCTAAATACACTCAAGGGTTTTGTTTGAGGAAGGTTCTTCACAAGTAAAAGCACATTCACCTTTACTCTTTACACAACTGTAGTCATGATAAGTTCCACACAGTAGTTTTATAACGGGACAGCAACTCATTTAAGTACAGCGAGACCTGATCCTGAGAAGATCCTAAACTGACAGGGAGCAGATGAAGAGAAGCAAGAATCATTTTAATGTCAGATCTAAGTCTTGTTTCTATAAGGCGCCTCACCACAAGGTTCTACACCAGTTGGAGCTGTACTAGCACAGCGTGGCTGACGCAAGTGATCAAGGTGTTGGTTAGTCGAGCCATGATATTGGCAAATACTTTTGCCATATTGTAAGGGCCTGTTTTCTGCCATGTTTCTGAAATATAAATGAAATAAAACAAGTCCAAAGCAGTGATTTTACATGGTATTCAAAATTCTTTTTATGATGAAGTGAGTGAATCACTTTGAAATAACAATCTCTAGGCCAACTTTACTGTTGACCTGAAAATCAAGATGGCACTGCCTTGGTGTGTTAGCATGTGTTAGCAAGCAAATTTCTTGTATGTGAAAACCTACTTGGCAATAAACCCGATTCTGATTCTGATTCTTCTGAGGAGGACTGCAGACACACATGTTCTACCTCCAGGACACATTGCGTTGCCTGCTGCTTCTCATCACCTCCCAGCTATGAACTACAGGGTAATCTGGCCAAAAAGTTGAACCTGACTCAGCTTTTGCCACAATGCAATGCAACATCATCTAGCAACACACGGCACTGGCTAATCAAATACATGCAAGTGTACATTCCTATTACATTACTGTAACATGAATGGTGTAATTCTACTATTTATCTGGAAATCGTCAGACGAAATGATAGTTGCCACAATACCTTTCCAAAACACTGTGCATTTTATTTGGCATCTGATAAGCCTTTAGACTATAGGATGTATTAGTCATATTGGACTTTCTGGGTCGGACTTCTTTATCTCACCTGTAGCAACATGTACACCCAACGCAGCCCCTTACTTTATATTTTATCTTTTACGTAGTGCCATTTTCTGTCTTAACACCTGCCAACACATAGGAGGTTTATGCTGTTTATGTCCCCTGCGTTTCCAGCCCCCACTGAGTCGGTGTCTCGACTACCCTATGGAAGTCGCTAGAGTAGTGACAGGGTCAAGAACCCATACTGGCTTCCCACCCACGAACACAGCATACTATATTTGTTGAAAAGCATGACCAAATTGGAGATACTGCTGCCGTGACTCGCACCCCAGGCCTTTTAGATATCCCTTTTCAGCCATGCTAACAGCAGGGCTCTATGGATGGCAATGTCGGTCAGTCAGTCCACCACTTTGGTCCAGACTGAAATATCTCAACAACTATTGAATGGATTGCATGAATAGACATTCATGGTCAACAGAGAATGAACCCTTCTGATTTAGGTGATCTAATGACTTTTCCTCTAGTGCCACTTTGATGTTGGCATTTATGGTTTTTGAGTGAAATGTCTCCACAACTATTGGCTGGACTGCCATAAAATTTGGTACAGACATTCATGGTGCAGGGAGGATAATTCCTTTGCTGATCCATCATTAAGTCAAAATTTCAATTTCTGGAACCTTCTCATCAGCCTCATCTGTACTATCTGTGTTTAGTTCTAATAATCAAATGTTAACAAGCTAACACCAAATTAAAACAGTGAACATGGTAAACATTATACCTGCTAAACATCAGCAAGAGATATCTACAAAATGACAACTTAGGTAGAGCTGGGGAGCAAGAGGATTGGACCAAAAATTGATTGCAGGATCCAACACTGTAGTAGCATCAGGAACATCATCAGCAGTAGTAGTAACAATAGCAGGAGTAGTAGACACAATGGTAGTCATAGTTTTAGTCATGGTACTCCTTTGAATTAGTGTTGACGTCACAGTGTTTACTTGACTGTGAATCCTCAATCCAAACAGGATCCTTTGTGGAAATGTTGACTTTAGTTCCATTAAAGATGTTAGCTGTGACACTCTTAAAAGAGGATGAGTCATGTTCCACACATTCGTTTTCAACACAACAAGCCAATAACAATTCATATGGACCATGTGTTATTATCCCACATTGTGTCAAAAAGGAACCACTTCCACACATCCTTTTTCAGAATGCATGGTGGGGCGGGGTGGGGGTTTCCTCTGCTGTGGTTGGTGTGGCAGCCTCAGCCAACTTCCACCACTCTCTGTGGCCCCGTTGATTTCCGACATATTTCCTGTTCCTCTGTCAAGGCCATGCTGAAAGTCACAGCTCTCTGTAAGGCTGGACAACACCTGTTACTTCCAGTCTGGGTTCCCAGCCAATATAAACTGCTGTGGAGCAACACAGCTCCACAGGATGACAAGACCATCACATTTATGAAGCCCCCTCACTGTGATGTGGAGAGATCCTTCCATCTGAAGCTTTATTTCAGATGGAAGTGTCATCTGAGCTTTGTGGTATTAGTTAAGAAATGAGTCATCCTTGATATCTCCACGATGAGTCTACAGGTACTGGATTGTCATGTTTGGTGTGGTGTGTTGCTGAAAGGAAAAGTCAGCAAACTGATCATTTCTCTGTGGAAATCAGTGAGAATATCAATAGGTTTCTTTACAGTAATGCTAGAAGAAAGTTTTTCCAACTTGTTTCATTATTTGACTAAAGTCTATAGTATCAAATGGCCAGGCCATGGAAGAGCTAGTTATGGAAAGTCATGGACAAGAAATTATAGATCAGGGCCAATAACTAGTTCACCACTGGGCTATGGTAGGCATGTCTAAATCCACGGTCAAACCACAAAGGGACATTCAATTGTCTACGTGCAAAAGGTAGGGCCAGAAGCTTGATGATGTAGTGACTACTTGTAGGGTTAGTTAACCAGTCACTAGCAGGTCTGGCCGGGCTAGCGCTAGTCAGTCACAATAGCTCCCGAAGCTTCCCTCTGTTTTCTCTCTACTGTTCTGTTTGCTTCCTCCTGGCATTTTGTTCACCATTTTACACCATTTTGTTCAATAAAAAGTAATCAAAAAGCTCAGCTTGGTCATTAATAGGATTCAAAAGACGTAGTTGTACCATCGACTTCTGTCTCATGCAACATGCAACACAACTAACAAGCAAGCTAACTAAGCTAACTATGCGTCTCCCTTTTAAGACAAATATCCTCATACCAGCATTTCTAAAGCTCAATAATTAAGTTGTATCTCATTTGTTTAATCTGTAACAAATCGCTATTTTATGTGCAGGAATATTTCTTGGTCAGGAACAGTAACTTCCTAGAGTCTCCACTAGTAGGCAGGTTTTGTTACCCAGGCTAGCTGTTTCCAGTCTTTGTGCCAAGCTTAGTTATTTGGCTGCTGGCGGTAGATTCATATTTAGCGGACAAACATGAGAGTGGTATCGATCATCTCATCCTATGCTCAGCAAGAAAGCCAATACCGGTAAGCATATATAAGCAGAAGAATTGGCCAAACTTTGACTACCCTTAAATTCAGGTTGTATGTTCTCCACCACCTTGTTACATTTTGACCTATCTAGTATTTATCTCTCTGTTTGGCAGCACTTTACTTTAATTCCCCCTGTTAGTATTTAGTATTATAAGCAGTATATAAACATTTAATAAATGGTTTCTAACACACTATAACTGCTGTATGAACAGATAATGAATGACAATATAGTAAAACACAGCTGTAATAATATAAAATATGTGTTCATAGGAGAAGTTGTAATTGCAAACAAATACTGTACATTAATAAACACTTAAAAGTGTCCTTATATCTGCTTACAACCACATTATAGTATATTATAAACCATCTATTACATTTTGAATACTGCTTATAAAAGCTAAATATGGAGACTTAAAGTAAACTGTTACCCTCTGTTTAATCTTTTTAATTTATTTTAATATTTACTATTAAAATGAATTATTATTTTATTTTGCATTTGAATGTTTTGTGCTGTATTTCCTTTTTAATGTTTTAATGTAATGTTAAATGTATTATGTAAAACATTTAGGAATTAAATGGCCTTTATCAAAGCACGTATTTTGCATCTCTGGTGCAAAGCTGCTGTGTAGTTTCCTCAAGATAACCTGGAGATCACTTATATAAACTTATGTTATCACTATAAAACAGTTAAGTTTTTCTATTCAGCCATGGTGCTTATTGTTGCCAATGCAAACCCCACAGTCCACTTAATTCCAATGAATTCCTAGAGTATTCTAGTCTTTCACTCACAGCACAGCAGGTCTGAACTTGGAAAAATCTAAAATGTGTCTTTCATTAGGTTGTAAATTGCAGGCAAGCATGCAATTCAACATATAAGGAGTATATTTTCCAATAATACATGTATATTTACATGATTTAGTGGAGCTCTTTTTCCTGTTATTGAGATGTTTCAAACCTTTCAGGGAAATTCATCTCAGCAACTACTCATAAACTGCTCTCAACTCTATACTGATAGATTAAGCTCAACCAACCATTGAGCCTTAGGTGATGGTGGAGACACACATGGTTTGGAATTGCACAGGATGAGAAACTGCCCCTGAAATATTTTCCTAATATCTGCCAGCCTCTGATTCTCATAGTGCCATGAATTTCCCTGAAATGCCAGGATGACTCTGAAACAAATGAGCAGTAAAACGTTGTCATGGGACACCAGCTTTCGTGTGCAACAACTCTGTTGGAGGGATCGTTTCCCTGAATTTACACCAACCAAACAGCCCGAGCAGACAAACATCGTCATCAAGGGTGATGCTGAACAGTCTGAGTCAAATGGGAACCAGTGGCGCCATCAGTGACGACAGCAGATGGTAAGGAAGTCTCCATGGTGAGATGGTATGCCATGTGTGCTTTTTGGTTCCTGCCTGTCGGTCAGACAGTAAAGGAATTGAGCCTGGTCTGAAGGAGGATTCAGAGAGGGATACTAATATTTGACCTATTGTCAGATGAATTTACAATATTGTTAGTCCCAATAAGAAAACATGCCAATATTACATTTTACATAACATAACTTTTTATCCAGCCCAAGTTAGATTACCCATGATGAAAAGTATTCAGAGCACTGGATGTGTAGGTGATGGTACTGACAAAGGCTTTGGCATAATCCAGAGGTTTTCAAAGTGGGAGGTGCGCCTCCCCAGGGGGGGTTCCAAACCGTTTCAGGGGAGGCTCAGTGAATGGAAGTGGTCATATAGAATAGCCTACATGTGTGTGATTTGGTTAAAGAGATACAATAGTTTCTCTTTAACCATAGAACAGATACAATAGTTTGGGTAATTTTACTGTTTTTCCCACTTTCCCAGAATCCGAAACTAATAAATGCCTCAGGACAAACCTTTTTTTAATGTATTTGGTGTATTCTGAAGTTGTGTCAAACAGCAATATTTGACTATTCTGGCTCAATTGTTGAGTGTCTATGGGATCAAATAACATAATCATGATCCCATAGGCATCTAGGAGTTGAGCGAAAGTAAGCAAGTAAATTAAGGGGGGGTGAGGGGACGCCTTTTTCCAGCCCCTGGGATATACCATATTTGAAAAATGCTTTCCTACTGGAGGTCTGTTTTTGTCCTAGGGTTGATTAGTTCAATGTTAACCCAAAACCCAAGAGTACAAGGGCTTTTTTATGGGACACAAATTGTTTCAGTTTATTTTTTTACAGTATAATTCCTGGCCTTATGTTTAAATACTTGGGTATCTGAAAAGGGCTTAAAGTATTTTTACACCACTAGTGGTGTGACCAAATAATGATAATGTCATCAGGCCATTCATCAGCCTGTCCATCCACCAAACACCATGCTTTAGAGAAATATATTTTATTGGATTACCAGATTACCATGACATTATCTACAGATATTCATGGTCCCCTGGCAAAGAATCCTAATGATTTAGTTTACCCTTATAAAGTATGATTTGGAGACTGGAGAGTAGTTCTGAGTTCAGGTCAGAGGGTTCCTCTCTCCTCTTAGAAGGAGGCAGAGGCCAGGGTGAGGAATTTAGTAGTCCACCGTAATGTTTGTGCTCCAGAGCCAGTCGGAGCATTGTGTAAGGCCATGAGGCAACATGAGCGCAGAACTCTGGCTGAAAATGTGCTCTGAGAAGTTCTGTGGTAAAAGTAAGACACTGATGACGCAGTACTAAGGGTTCCGCTGTTGCAACAAAGATCTGAAAAAGACGTGAGGGTGATGATTGTCAAACGAAGGATGTTGGTGTACAGAGCATGTATCATGGCTGACTGAACCACCAGGAATATAATGTGAAATAAAACATTTCATGTCCTTTCAAACATTCAATATGACAAAAACTACCTTTTTAGCTCAGCAGACACAAAACCACCACTGCCACAGCTGCAGTGAACATTTTTGGTTCAGAAGCAACACCATGCAGCCAGGCCCAGGGGAACCTGTTAGGCGGCCTGGGGGGGGAAATTGTGGTTGGGCCCCCAGGGACCCCCTGGTTGAGGTATTTATTAACATACCTTATCAGCATCATTCTAATGTTTTCCTTTTCCAAAGTAAAGCCACTGCAGGTTCCTGCTGAAGTGCTGTTTTGTCTTTAAAGCTCCTTCCCCACAGAGTCATAACTGGACAACACGTTTTATCCCCTGACTTTTCCTTTAATGCCACCAGGAAGTTGACATTTTTGGTTGAGAGTTAAATGTTTTCACAACTATTGGATGGATTGCCATGGAATTTGGTCCAGACATTCCTGCCCCCCCTCAAGATGAATTCTTATAACTTTGGTGATCCTCTGACGTTTCCTCTAGCACATTCATAATGTCATTGTAAAATGACATTTTACCTGCTAAATGTCAGCTTGTTAATGTTGTCACTGTGAGCATGTTAGCCTGCTGAAGTAAGCATTTAGCTCAAAGCTGCTAGCACACTGTTAATCTTGTTTTAACTGTCTCCTTTCTCTCCTAACTCCAGCAGCTTCAGTTGGAAAATTTATTTTTTTAAATCCACACAATGGCAGAGAAA
This sequence comes from Macquaria australasica, assembly GCA_005408345.1. Classification (NCBI taxonomy): domain Eukaryota; kingdom Metazoa; phylum Chordata; class Actinopteri; order Centrarchiformes; family Percichthyidae; genus Macquaria; species Macquaria australasica. Next base: position 18,376 of record SEMN01001570.1, on the reverse strand, counting down.
CGCTATAGTAGGAACACGGGGGGGTTGGAAAATCAAATATCAAATAGATGAATCACTGCACAACAGTTCCTTTAATTCAAACATTAGCCAAAAAATAACAAGACACATTACAGGTTGATACATTTTTATTTGATGTAGCTACAGGAGTTTACAGACAAAAACATCGGTGAACACGTGTAACATGTCTTAAATATATAGTATCAATTCAGCCCGCAAAATAAAGGACACATACACAAAATAAGATTAAATCACACCCCGAAAAATGAGGTGATCCTAGAATGTACCACTCCACAACTAAGAGTGAAGTCTATATACACTACATGCTTTAATCTATATACTGTAGTAGCATAATGAGCACATTCTCTGTAAACTCTCTCTTGTGAAAGTTTGACCAGACCAATACACTTTCATCTACACACACACACACACACACACACACACACACACACACACACACACACACACACACACACACACAAACACGCAGTTAATCAATTCCAAAATCAATACATGTGTAGGAAACATTGTATCACAAAGGACAGGGAATAATGAACACAGTCCCTATAGTCATCTAGTTCTTCCTCATTAATTCAAAATTCATGTCCATAACTCCCATCACTGCTCATAAATGTCTCTGCTGCTGATCTAAACAACCTTCTTTCTGTGTGACAAACCGTCACATCGCCCTCTGTGGAGAGGACACAAAGTTACAAATAAATAAAAGAAGTTCCAGTAAAAGCTCTCTGCCAGCAGTCTAACACAGCAGCACACTGCAGTGTGTTGTCCTCAGTGCTGTTCACACTTCTAGTGTGGACAAACTGATGTCATGTGGCAGGAAGCTTAAAGTGCAAGCGAGCATATTGCCTGGTTGGGGTGGGGTGGGGTAGGGTGGGTTGGCAGGAGCTCACCCAACTAATGGACAGGAAGACGGTGGGTTTGTGGACGGGGAGGTGCAGAGTTTTTGCCCAGTGTGCCAGGCCAGGCCTGGGCATGATGAGTCAGCCTCAGTGTCTGAAGCTGTGGATGTCGTTGTGGAGACTGACTGAAGGGCTGGAGGGCCCGCTGTGCACAGGACACCTTGCATTGCAGCTGCAGCGCTGGATCCACATGACGTTTCTGTGGAAGCCCTCTCCATTGGGGCAGTGGAAGCGGAGGCGCACAGTGCGGGAAAGGGAGGGTGTGCAGCAGTGGTCATCGGCGCAAGTCCCACAGGTGCGAGGGCGATACCGCTGTGCCGTTGAGCAGCCGGCGAAGTTGATTCTGACTGGTTCCTGGGGGCGGATAGTTCGCTGACACTTCTTCCCCTTCTGGATGACAGAAACAGAGCCGCCATTAAAATGACACCATGAAGCTCCTATTGAATTTTCATCAAGGGACAATACAGTGTTTATTGATTTATTCATTCATTTTCCATACGATGTGAAAATCACATTAATTCAAACTGACAAATATAATCATCTCAAAGCCAGTTAACTACCAGTATTGGACACTTCAAAGAAATTGAGATGAGTTTGTAATGTAATGCCCTTTAAATCCTGCTAATATTTTATGTTTATCTAAAATATTCTTTAATTTCCTAATGGGTCTGTTTTTTAGCATACCTTGCTAGCTACAGGAAGCTGCAGCTCACATTGCCTGATCTGGCACAGCCTGGTTTCTCTGACTAGCCGACAGTCTGGGTTGTTATTGGTCACTCGACTTGAAATGCCCATCCCGCATGCGGTAGAGCACTCGGTCCACTCTGTGGTTTGTGGGAAGCAGCTGGATTGGAGTAACACTTTAGACATGGGGAAGGACACCATCTCTGTAGGAGAGCCCGAAAACAAAGGCAACAAGGTAGAATCAAACAGTGAATCCCAGCAAACATTCAGGCATTGTGACGTACTTGTAAAAAAATTGTAATCCATATCTTCATGACCTTTGGATTAAATTATGCTTATGTGATGCTATTTTTTTGCCCTCGAAGAACCTGAGAATAGAGATATCAGTCAGTTCGTTGTTTTCTTTTCCACACTTGGGTCCGGAGTGTGATATCTCAACAACTACAGGACACATTTTCATGAAATTAGTGGTATTTATGGTCCCCAAACAATGAATCATGGAGATTTTGGCGACCCCATGATCTTTACTGTAGTGTTATTGCCAGGTCAAGATTTTCCAGGTCAAAATCTAAAGTGAAGGTTGCCATTATATTTACTGAGCACATTCAGGTTCCCTTTTTATTTTGTAGCTTTCTTGAAGTGCCACCCTGAGAATAAAATATCAACTTTGCTCACAAGATGACTGATTTGAAAAGAGATGCCTAAAAAGCAGAAAATATATCAGAACTGGAATCTGTAAACATTTCAAATGAAATGTTAAAGTAATGGCCTGTGGGAAATGTTGTGTTCAATGATATTGATGCTGAGTTTGGCCCATGTTCTGAAAACCCTCCTTCAGACCATATTTAGTGTTGGTGGTGGGCATCAGGAGAAGCATTGCTGGGATGTGCTGAGATGTTTACCTCTGAACGTGGCACCTCCGGTGGCAGCTGGATGCCGAGGCTGCGGCTGGGCCCTCAGCAGGGCACTGATGTGGTTGGGAAGGGGCTGGCTGCCTGGCAGGGGGGTGTGTGTCAGCTCGTCCGGCTCCTCACTGATGTGGTTGTTGTCGTCACACAACCATTCCTCACAGCAGCCGCCCTCAGGCCTGGCCAGCCGGGGCCGCAGACAGCGCCAGTCGGGCAGGGGCACTTGTTGAGGACAGGTGGGCATGCAGCCCACCACCCCGTCCATACAGGTGCACTGGTGCTGGCAGTTGGGCTGGAAGTCCTCACCGTGCTGGTACACCCGCCCGCTGAACTCACAGGGCAAACCCTGGGCCTCAGCTGTCAACACGCATACACAAAACAAGAAACAGAGCTGTGAAGACAGACCTTGGATCTTCATAGAAGGACACAGTAGAAAACCTGTTTGTACAACTAATATATCAGCCTGTAGGATCAAACGGAGCAAAAAACTGCAATTCCATATTAAAAAAGAATGGTCAAAATGTGTGCAACAGAGGCAGAAATATCCTGTCTTTCAGTCCCTACCAGAGGTCAATCTCCTGGATCCTACACTTCCCATAATGCAACTTCATAGCATTTTTTATTAAACCCCTCCCTGCCTGGAAAACGCTCACATCTTTAAAACTTCGCAACTCCAGTTTGCAACGCCGTTTTTCTGGTTACGTTTTGTATTCTTCAAAATAACCTGAATGACATCACCTGGGTTATGTTGTCAGACTTTATCGAGCTCTTCCAGACAAACGAAGGATGTTACAACTATCTTCACAGGATGAGTGGTAGTACTGCGAGTAAACTGATGGTCATATGTAAAATCATTACAGTGCCATGTGATTTATACTGGCGGCAACTGTTTTCCCACCTTTTAAAAAGTGACTGACATTATCTAGTCCAGTGGTTCTGAAACTCCAGAGATTTTTATTAGGACCTAATCCCCAACACCCACTTGATTTATGTCTTAGTACTTTACCTGTGTTTCATATTTTTCACTTTTTATGTTTCACTACATGCAACAACTATTACTTTTTGTGATTTAAACAGAAAGCTGCTTTGTTACAACATCTCCATATGAAAATACAGTTGATAGTTTTTTTTTTAGCTCAGTTTAATAATGTGCCTTTGCTCAGCCTTGCCCTCACCTCGACACAGTCCTCTCGCAGGGTCTCCTTCGGCCCCCAGATGGCAGCGTAGCCCCTTGATGTGATCACAAGGTTCGGTGGCGCTGCAGTCCTCATTGAACTGCCTAGCGCAGACCTTACAGCAGCCACAGTGGTCGGTCACCCAGCTGATGCCCGGCCGGCATGGTGGGGGCAAGGGGCTGCAGGAGCACTCAACTGGGCACTCAGCCTCTGCCTGAGGAACAGGGTCAGAGGTCAGGTCAGGATGTGGAAAATAGAAAAAGATAAAGATGAGAAGAATAAGATGACAGTCCGTCCAATATTATCTATAATGACTAAACAATATGACATTTCACAAACAGAAATGAATACAGAGAAGGTTTAAAAAGCAAGTGGCCACAAGTCACAGCAACTCACCATCACTGCAGCGCCGCAGAGCACAAACAGGGTGGAAATGATCTGCTGCAAAGTAACAGGGCTAAGCATCATGCTTACAGCAGATAAACAAAAAGAGAAAAACCCTCAAAACAAATAAAGAATTATAGAAGAAAGAAGTCGTCCAGATAGACCGTCCAGAGTCCCAAGAGGAGAGAAGTCTTGTTTGTCAGCTCTAGGATAGAAAGGTATCCACAGTTCAGGGTCTGTGCACCAAGAGGTACACCCGTCTGCTCTTGCTTGCTCTCCTACAGTATCGTGGTGTCAGCACAGGTCAGCACAGCTCAGCTTTACTTCATAGAGAGGTCTCCCTGTACTGGGCCTGTACTTATAGACACACATGCCCCCGCCCCCGCTGTGATATCATCGCCTCTCAAGACGGTTGGAGAGTTTCCAGAGGGACAGAGACGGGTTCAAATCACCGTGTAATTGTGGACATGTGACCTCAGGGAGAAATGTCAGGGTGTCAAAATGTATGTAAAAGACAAATATTTAATAATTAATAGTAACTGGTATTTCCAACCAAATAACGATTAAAATATATTGGACTTTAGGCTTTAAGGGTAACCCTAACCCTCCCACACATACACAGGGGTATTTAGACAGGTCAGCTCATATTTGACAGATGTATGCAAGAAAAAGGAAAACAATGGTAGGACAGGTACAATGGAAAACCTGCGTAGGGAATCCCACTCCATCATGGTTGAGTCTTTAACAGGGGAAGCGGGGATGTGGAGAAAATCCCTGTGAACAACTCTTCCACCAGCTCTGGCCAAGCAGCCGGGCTCCGTCCTCTCCACTGTAGTGGGCTGTGGGACACTGTGCTCAGGACATCCTGTGTTCCCTCCATCTCTTTCCTAATGGGCTGCATTCCAGGAAATACAGGCCTATCCTCAGGTTCCCATGATTGGAAGGAAAAGTTCTGCATTCCCATTGTCATCCCAGGGGCACATAAAAAGTGTTTTGTTGGAGAGCAGGAAGGTCCTCACATTAAGTGTTGGCTCACACTGCATTTGATAAGGCTGCTGAAGGTCTCCCCTTGTTCCCTAAAAAACATGGTGCATACAGTCTGCTGAGATGGAGTGGATGCAACAAATGTTGTAATACATCTGTGTGTTAAAACCAATTTAACAAGAGAGCTATGGATATGATGCAGTAATTATGCATTACATAATTGCAGAAGAACTGAGCGGCTCTGGCATTCTGTCAGACCTTTGACCAGAACGGACTGTAGTGTAACATTTAATAGCAGGGATTCCCAGCCTTAAAAGATCTAGAAGGGTGGCAGATGATTAAAGGGACAAGAAAAGATAAAAAAAAATATTTCTGTTACACAAAATTATGTTTCTGACAAAAACCATCTCACCAGATGTCCACTCAGTAGCTGTTCTGGAGCTTTTGATCATATCACATGAATTTCCTCAGCAGAGGGAATTGCCCAGTTGTGATGGAAATGTAGATGCTCAAATTTCCCATTTTCCGCATTTTCTGTGCACTTTAGGGACTTCTCGTCCATGTTGGCTCAGTAGCTGTTCTGGAGATTGAAAGTTTTTAGCCAACATAGACAAGAAGTCCTTAAAGTGCTCAGAAAAAATGGAAATTTGAAAACCATGAGGTAACTTGATAATCAGACTGAATTTCCGATTTGTTTTAGTTCAGCAAGTGACACATCTGTCCCACTGGCATCATTTTCAGTCGACACAGAAGCTGCTGTAGTGGTTGCTAGGAGCAGTTAATGTTTGTCATGTTGATCGAAGAAATATGCAGATGCAGAACCTTGACAGCTGCGTCAATCATTTTTATGGCCATTTTACTGTCACTTTTTTAATGGATGTAGCTAGGTAGCTAGCTAGCTATTTAGGAAGATGACGACCCCATTCTTAATCCACCTTATAAAGCTCTGATTGGTTAATTGTTTCTCCGACCAGGGGAAACAGCCATATACCAGACCTATTTGAATGGCTGGGTTAAGAGGTCTGAAACCGGGGTAGTTATGAGTTGTCACACGTAGGCAAATGCTAACTCAATACCAGGCTGAAAAGCAGTGTTTCACTATCCTCTCTGGTTGAATGTTTCAAGTCACCCATGCTAGGTGAGGTTAGAGGTGTGCTATGTACCTGTAACTACACCTAACAGTGATGTCACAGTGTACTGACACACCCTTAAGTATATATCTACATCAGTGCAGCAAGGTGAGTGGAGGTCAGCAGAAACTGCTGTTTAAACTGCTGTTCAGTTGTTCTTTAAACTTGCAATAACTGTTTTTTTTTCAGCCACTTGGTGGCAGCAAACAACAAGCTGTGACCACACTGACATATTATCACTTCTTAAGTTGATATGGCAAACTTGTTAGCAAACAGTTGCCTATTAACACATTCAGCTCATATACAGCAGCATAAGCATTTATTTGGAGTATTGTTTCTGTCCACCTGATAAATGTAACTCCAATATTCACTCTCCTTTTAGCTCTGGTTTGGTCTCCACTTATTCCTGGCTCTTAAATGATAGATGCTCAACTTCACCAGCTAGTCTCTAACTGTGTCTGTCTGATGTTTGGTGCTGGGCAGGTAGTGTGCAGTGGGTTTATCATAGCTTTCCACTGAAAACAGCTCCTTGCTATGACGCTACATGAGCAGTGAGAGTGAACTAAACAGTAAAGTTGCGGGCCAGCAAATAAATTTAAAAAAGAGCTGAAAGATGCTTAAATGTTCCGTAGAGCTATGGAAAACTGAGCCACTGATTTATAGTAATGAGAGAACTATTATTACCATCAATAATAGTTTTGTGGATTTCAATAAGGAATTTTAAAGCCATGATGTTTCAGAAGCCTTTTCACAGTTTCTGGCATTAAAAAGGTCATATTTAAAGATGATTTAAAGATGAAAAAAGACTAACCTCAGCCCCTCACAGGCCCACCCTAAAAAACCTCATCAAACTTATGTACGTTGCTGGGACCAAACCTGTGGCCTTCAGGTTGAAAGTTGGTCCCACTATACACAGCTCGCTTCCTGAGAGCAGGTGTTGTAGCTCGAGACTGAAGCAGTGATGTTACTGTGTGCAGAGAAAGTCCAACATCAAACCCCACACAGCCACCCAGACACCCGGCTGGCTGGGCTGTAAAACCACTGGGGCGCTGGACTGAGGGGGGGTTGCTGGGGTGAGATGGGGGAGGAGGGGTGAGAGCACCTTGTTGGGCAGCAGCGGGGAGGAGGGCAGCAGTCTGGATTCTTGGCATTCCTGGCCCACAAAGGCAGGATGTGTGTACTGGCCACGCTGCATCGGACACTGATGGAGGAGCAGGAGGAGGAGGGAGTCAAGGGGGTGGGGTCGGGGGGGTGGAGGGGTTGCCAGTTTGGCAGCCTCCTGCCTGGCCATGTGCCAACCATTGTTTGTCAGCCAGGCAAACATTTCGAAAACACATGGAGGTCAGGAGTCGTCAGCTATTCATCACGCCCTCCTGTTTGTTTTCTCAGCTCGATATCTGACACCGACCAGCCTGAAGAGTCAGTCCGATAAAGTGTTTCTAACATTTTCCTTACAAACTTCTAACAAGGTAACTTGCTTCTGTGAGAGCGCTCGTTTCAAATGCAAACCAACTGGTATCTAGAATTTTCTTCAATCTGTTGTTTGTAACCACAGACGTGACCAGACTGCTTTCAGTGTGAGGTTTCCTTGAAATGTGGTAACAAAAAGGGCAAATTCAGGATCACACTTTCATAGCAATCCAAAGGATAAACAGGAAGTGTGTGCAGCATGCAGGAAGAGGTGCTGTAACGCCTGAGTCAACCACAGAGAACTAAGAAGACACAACAGGAACCCAGACAGGACCCACAGCGGTGAATGGATTAGACAAAGTTTATATTGGACTCAGATAAGAGCTCATGAAAGGCAAAGTATGAGTTTGTACAAATTAAAAGACTCGTGCCATTTTCTTCCTGCTTAGTTCACATTAAAAGTGTAAACCACACTTGCTGTTACCACAGTCGTCAAATCAGCCAGGACTGGAATTATACATTTTATAACTTTGTATGATACATGTATGTTTTTAAAGGCTCACAGCAGATCCAGTCCTGTGTTGAGTTAGCAGCCAGTTAAACACTTGAGAAGGCCGGTCAGATTTTTCTTGTTAAGGATTTTCAAAGTTTCTGAAAGTTTAAAAGAACTACCAAAAGTCTTTTTCCTGGATGCCTTTTTAATTAAATCACTCATATTTTTCTTGAGCTGACAGCATTAGGCTATTGATCAGTTCTTTGCATAAAGCGATCGCAGTCTCAAGATAGTGTCTTCTCTTATCACTTCACTGTATTGCTTTCCAAACATGCGTCTCAAGAAACAGCCTAGCATCAAGTCTTATTTAGAGGCAGTTCCTTTAATTCTACTAAATTCTGACTGGGCTCATTTATATCTTCAGTTTTAGTAAAAATGGCACTAAAATTAAAAATTGCAGTGAGCAAAATTTTCAGCACATAGCAAATACTTCTCATAGTCTAATAGACAGATTGCTATTAGATTTGCATAGAGTACATTCATGCTCTCAAAGTGATGAACCATGACCTCCTGTTCCTCTAATGCCACCATATGGACAAACTTTACATTTTTAGCCCCACTACTGGTAAGAATAACAAAATGATCAGTATGTTGTCTGTCCCATTCAACACTTGTGTAAAGAACATCACAGACTCTACAGGCTCTTGAGGCGGCTGTGGCTCAGGAGGTCGTCCAATATCTCATCTATCTAAATCCCAGGGCTGGCAGTTTGATCCCCTCCTGTCCACATGTCCAAGTGTCCTTGGGCAAGACACTGAATCCTAAATTGATCCCTCCAGCACCTTGCGTGGCAGCTCTGTCCCCATCGGTTGGCATTAAAGGTACTGCACTAAGCTTGTTTAAATCCTATTTATCAGATCGATTTCAGTTTGTACACATTAATGATAAATCCTCTATGCACGCCAAAGTTAGTCTCGGAGTTCCACAAGGTTCTGTGCTTGGACCAATTCTATTTACCTTATATATGCTTCCTTTAGGCAATATTATTAGGAAGCACTCCATAAATTTTCATTGTTATGCAGATGATACCCAATTATATTTATCGATCAAGCCAGATGAAACCAATCAATTAGCTAAACTTCAAGCATGCCTTAAGGACATAAAAACCTGGATGACCTGCAATTTTCTGATGTTAAACTCAGACAAAACCGAAGTTATTGTACTTGGCCCCGAACACCTTCGAAACACATTATCTAAAGATATAGTTTCTCTAGATGGCATTGCCCTGGCCTCCAGCGAAACCGTAAGGAATCTTGGAGTTATCTTTGATCAGGATATGTCCTTTAACTCCCAAATAAAACAAACTTCAAGAACTGCCTTTTTTCATTTACGTAACATTGCAAAAATCAGGCACATCCTATCTCAAAAAGATGCAGAAAAACTATTCCATGCATTTGTTACGTCTAGGCTGGACTATTGCAACTCTCTATTATCAGGCTGCCCCAATAAATCCCTTAAGACTCTCCAGCTGATTCAGAATGCTGCGGCACTTTTACTGACAAGAACCAGAAAAAGAGAACATATTTCTCCAATATTAGCTTCTCTACACTGGCTCCCTGTAAAATCCAGAATAGAATTTTAAAATCCTTCTCCTCACCTTCAAAGCCCTTAATGGTCAGGCACCATCATATATTAAAGAGCTCATAGTACCCTATTACCCCACTAGAGCACTGCGCCCCAGAATGGTGTGGGTTCCTTGTGGGTCCTAGAGTCTCTAAAAGCAGAATGGGAGCCAGAGCCTTCAGCTATCAAGCTCCTCTCCTGTGGAACCAGATCCCAGTTTGTGTACGGGAGGCGGACAACCTCCTCACATTTAAGAGCAGGCTTAAGACTTTCCTCTTTGATAAAGCTTATAGTAGGGCTGACTCAGGTGACCTCTGAGCCCCCCCTTAGTTATGCTGCTATAGGCCTAGACTGCCGGGGGACTTCCCATGATGCACTGAGCTCCTTTCTCCTCCTCTTCCTCTCCATCTGTACGCCCTCATATCCCATCAATGCTTGTTATTAATCCAACTTCTTCCCGTAGTTGTGTGCTTTCTCTCCTCTCTCTCTCCACTTCTGTTGCTTTCTTGCAGGGTGTTTCTGCCTCTGAGCTGTGGAGGTCTGGGTCTGAGCCAAGCGTCACTGCTGCCCCCGTGCTCCTGCTCTGCACCCGCTGACGCTATTGCTGTTGTTGCTGTTGTTATTAGTATTGCTATTATAATGTTGCTCTTAGTGTTGTTTCCGTTGGTGTTAACATCAATGCCATTACCATATCTATGCTGTATTGAGCTGCTGTATGTTCTCTTTCCTCCTGCTCTCTCTCTCCCGCTCCCCCCCTTCCCCTTCAACCCAACCAATCGAGGCAGATGACCGCCCACCTTGAGCCTGGTTCTGCTCGAGGTTTCTACCTGTTAAAAGGGAGTTTTTCCTTGCCACTGTCGCATAGTGCTTGCTCATGGTGGGAACTGTTGGGTCTCTGTAAATATAAGGAGTCGGTCTAGACCTGCTCTATTCGAAAAAGTGCCCTGAGATAACTTTGTTATGATATGGCGCTATATAAATAAAACTGAATTGAATTGAATGACCTTAAGAGGGGAAGACCAGAGCCTTTCCTGCCAATACAGGAATATGTAGCACCCGTATCTACCATAAATGCATGTTCTTGCTGATTGATAACAACTGCTATTGTGGGTTCTTCCTGAGGATGCACCGATATTGCTGGCAGCATCCTTTTCCCCTCCGACTCCTCCGGGCCTCCCTATTGTTGCCAGTTTGCAGCTGGACCCTCCCAAGGATTAGTAGGGCAATCCCTTTTTAGGTGACCAGGCTGATAGCAACCACAACACATCCCATTGCTATTTTGCCAATTCATGCCTTGCATCTCTTGCGGGTCTGGTTGCCCCTGTCCCTGCTCCTGTCCTGGAGGTGGCTGTGCATAGTAGAAAGAACGCTGTTTGCCTCTCCATCCTCCTCTCTGACCTGGACCTCCCCTAGCCATCGCTCGCCCTCTACCCCGTGGAGGACCATAACTGCCCTGTGGCCATTGACCCTGATACTGTGCTGGAGGACCATAACTCATTCCCATACCTGTTGCTAATGGAGGAGCAGCGGGCGGAGCTGCTTGAGGTTGAGGTTGTGGTGGGGTTGTCATGGTTATCACAGGAGCCTGTTCCTGAACCTCTGGCTGCACCTGTAGTGGAGATTGAACTTTGCCTTTATCTTTTTTATTTTTAGTTAGCTCTCCCACCTGTAGTTGAGTTAATTTATTAGCCAACTGTTTTTGTTCCTCCTGTTTCTGCTTGTCTCTCCTATACTGCTCTACATAGTGTACTATGTGTTCTTGAAACAGTTCCCATGGCATTTTCGGTCTAATTAATGGCATTAACGGTCTTGCACCTCTGATGGCATACTTTTCTTTACCATCACTTTAAACAGACTAGCTGTTGTGTGGTTAGCATCCCATAAACTCCCCGTCTCTGCCTTCCATTTTCGCTGGAAAGCATACAAATATTTAGTGGGACACTCATCTTCCCCCAGCCGCTCTCCCTCCAATTTTGAGGGATCCATCCTTTCAGGAAACTTCTGACGCAGTTTCTCCCAAATCTGTGCTCTATGACCTCCAAAGCCCACCTGATCTGCTGAATTACCCTGTACCACAAGTGCTAATCCTGCCGATACAAATACTTCCTCTGTGACATGCTTTCCTGCTACTTTCATCAAAAGAGCCTTGACATCACCTAAGGCTAACCTCTCTCCTGCTCTACTTTCTTCAAGAGCAGTGATCCACTTATTTGCACCCTCTGAGCTCTGGCAGTTTCTGAACCAATCCTTCCATATCCATAAATGACCACGGTACATACCGTGTAGTTCCTGATTGCACTGTAAAATATCAAATGGTTCATCCTCCTCATCCGCACTCAGAAGTGGAAAGCCATACTCACTTCCAGCAGTTCAAAGTGTACCACACGCCCTATCAAGTTCCCTTCGTGCCTGCATCTTTTCACCCAGTTTTTGGCTTTGTCTGTGGGCTTCTTCTATCTCCCTTTCCCTACAATCTCTATCCAAACAAGTTCTTTCCAGTGTTACTCGCGACCTTTCCAAAAGTTCATTCGTTTTCTTCATGTCTTCCTTCCTGATTCGCTCACGTGCTTTCTCCCCTCCTTTTGCTGTCCCCCGATCCTCCAGCCAAATGCTCCCATGCACTAATCTTGACACCCCTTTTGCCTTTTTTTTGTGATCCTGATCTGTATCTTCACCACTATCTGATCCTTCACTTGAGCTACTTGTGCCCGTATCCGTTTCATTATGCTGAGCCTTTTTTGGTTTTGAGGGTGTCACACTACATGACTTAGGTGTGGATGTGTACCATGGTTTGTCTCGCAATTCTCTTTGGCTTGTCTCTACCTGTAGATGCTCAGATGGGTACTGTCTCCCTTTCTTACAGTCCAGTTTTTGATACTCCTATCTATCTTGTATGTGGTATTGATCACCCTCTTGGCCAACATCTCGCTTCAGCAGAGCTGCGTAGTCACACAACGGTTCCTCAAAATTTGGATTTCCCTCTTTTCTGATTGTCAATGTTGCTTTTCCCTCTATACTGATATCCCCTGTTATTTCTACACTGTCTATCCCTTCAGGTGAGTTTGGGTTAGGGTTAGATTGCGGCTGTGGGGGATAGCTAGGCGGCTGCTGGGGCGCCTGCGGCTGCGGGGGATAGCTAGGCGGCTGCTGGGGCGCCTGCGGCTGCGGGGGATAGCTAGGCGGCTGCGGCGGCACCTGCGGGGGATAGCTAGGCTGCTGCGGCGGCACCTGCGGCTGCGGGGGATAGCTAGGCTGCTGCGGCGGCACCTGCGGCTGCGGGGGATAGCTAGGCTGCTGCGGCGGCACCTGCAGCTGTGGGGGATAGCTATGCTGCTGCGGCACCTGCGGCTGTGGGGGATAGCTAGGCTGTTGGGGCGCTGGCGGCTGCACCTGTGGTTGAGGTGGAACCTGCGTCCGAGGCGGATAACTAGGCTGCTGCGGTGCCTGTGGGGGATAGCTAGGCTGCTGCGGGGGCACCTGCGGCTATGGGGGATAGCTAGGCTGCTGCGGCACCAGCACCTGAGGTGGCACCTGCGGCATCTGTGGGGGATAGCTAGGCTGCTGCGGGGGCACAGGCGGCAGAGGCTGAGGCACCTGCGGGGGCACGGGCAGCGGATAGCCGGGTTGCTGCGGCACCGATGGCATAGGCTGGGGTTGACAGCTAGGCACCTGGGGCGGCAGAGGAGGCACTGGCAGCTGAGGCACTGGCAGCTCTGGGGGATAGCTAGGCTGCTGGGGCGCGGGCGGCAGAGAGCTAGGCTGCTGGGGCGCGGGCGGCTCCACCTCTGGTTGAGGCGGCACCTGCGTCTGAGGCGGATAGCTAGGCTGCTGCGGCACCTGCGTCTGAGGCGGATAGCTAGGCTGCTGCGGCACCTGCGTCTGAGGCGGATAGCTAGGCTGTTGGGGTAGCTGCCCAAGCAGTCTAACCATCCACCTCACATGTGGCACTTGTGGCAGTGGACGAGGTGGATAGCTAGGCTGCTGGGCCACCTGAGTCTGTTGGGGCAGATAGCTAGGCTGTTGGGGCAGGCTAGCTACCCACCTCACCTGTGGCACCAGCTGAGGTGGATAGTTAAGCTGCTGGGCCACCTGGGGCTGAGGCTGCTTGGAGCGGTAGTTTGGTTCCTGTGAGTCAGCTTCAGGCTGGTAACTGTTAATTAGTGATGTGTTGTAACTAGTTGCTTCATTTGCATTTGAGATTGAATCACCACCTCCAAGTGGCCTAATGCTCGATGAAGATTTGTCTCCAGTGTTAAATCCACTTGGATCCGGTTGATAGCCTGCTACTGGCACGTCATCGTCTCCATACTTCCCCGCAGATGGGATACTGTAAGCTGATGAGCAAATATTTTAGCCCATGCATACAACCAATTAAATAGTTTCACAACTTGAATAAACCTACCATTTGCTTGATGTCTTCCGTCAGCTAGCAAGGACAACAACAGCCAACTAGACAAGACATCGCCAAGTTACTATATTCCTGAATGCATTGAACAAACAATTTTTTTTTTTTTTTTTTTTTTAAAACTCAACAACTTTAAAATTTACCTTATGAGAAACCACATGGCTTCAACCACAGTTGTAGGCCAGTGAAGCCGCAGACTCAAGTCAGCTACAACTGAACCAGTCTGAAAACAACAAGTCACTGAGGTAACACTGGAGCTCTTTTTAAGCTGTCCCCTCTTACCTTGTTGATTAACTGGGCGCAGGTGTGGCTAACTACCTGACAGGTAACTCTAACAGACTCCAGTGTCTAGCAGCTGGTGCTGTAAAGTTTACTACCCAATACCTTTGTCCCAACAAATGATCACATGTCTTGTTGTAAGCAACGATGTGCATTCAAATTCCAAAAAACACATCAAAAGTTTCATCAAGTCAGTGTGAAATGGGCTGCTGTGTAGTAAAGTTGCAGAACTTCCTTTTGGCCCACAATAGAATCATGCTAGCAACCTCTGATCAAAGATGGTTGACATTTGAGAACACATACAGAGGGTGTTTTGGCATCACTTTTCGCAATCACTCCCCGCATGTCTCTTTTATAGATCAATAGTAACCCTATAATCAAAGACAAGACACTGGGGTATGGGGCAGGGTGCGCAGCAGTAAAGTTCTGCACAGGCCTAAAAATGAGTCCAAAACCCAGCCAGTGCTACAAACCAAGGCTATAATCCAGGGGTGTTTCCAGGAGTTAAGCCCAGACCATCTGGGCCCGAGGTCAGAATTTATTTATTTATTTGGGGTTTTTGGTTTTTTTTGTGGTGGGGGGCTCCCTGCTGTCCTGCCTGAACACTGCCTAATTGTCGTTTAATTTTACTGCACACATTACATTTGAAATGTAATCGTTAAGACAATTGCTCTGGACAAAATGTAAATTTTAGGTGCTGTAGCCTCGGACGCCTGCGCCTAACATAATCTGGCCTTTGTTTCGTCTAGTCACTGCATGTTAGCTTGCCAGGCTAACAGCCAAGACAAAAACAGCCCAAACCTGAATCCTGGTACTCATCAGGATTAGTTGTGTTCAGGTATAACATCTTGTAGCAAGGGCAGAGAATGACCATTGGACAACAGTAAGATTTCCTGAATTCCTTCTCCTTTGCACTTCCTGTTCTTGAGCAATGAAACATTTCTGGTTTAATGGCACCCTCACAAGCAGGTATGAAACTAGCGTTAGTATACAACCTGGTGTATCTGAGCCTGTTCCAGCATCAACCCATCTCTGGTTATAAAAGTGGACTGTATCAAGTGATTTTAAAATCTGATGAAAGATGTTAAGTCAGACCAGAAACCCCTTTGAGCTAGAGAAATGATTAAATGTGCTGCCTCATTGCAGGCATTTTACTCGCTTGATTAAACTGAGCCCCATAAACAAACACAAAAAACCACTGGCTTGATACTGAGCTGTTGTCAGAGAAACAGACTCGGGTGAAGTTTATTTTAAAATGACAAGTCAATACAATGGCTCGGTTGAAAGCAGTCGACGAGGCATCTTCAGTGGTCTCGTGCCTAAAACACAAAAGATGGATTAAAGGAAAATCAATTTGAAAACTTCAGTCATCCAATTGCTGAGTTTAAGTACTTACCCTGCCCAGTGCTCCTCTCCCAATGTTACCATAAACTCCAGTGGTGCTGTGTCTGTAACAAATGAAAGTTGGCTAGATTACTCACCGATTCTGCCAATTTTGCTAATGAAAATGACGCACAATCACAGCTTACCCATTTGTATCCATTTGGGGAGCGACTCCTTTGGCAAAAGATGGATAATCCTTGTAGTTGGATAATCCTTGTAGCATGGCGGCTGAGGCACCTGCGGCTGTGGGGGATAGCTAGGCTGCTGGGGCGCTGGCGGCTGCACCTGTGGTTGAGGTGGAACCTGCGTCTGAGGCGGATAACTAGGCTGCTGCGGGGGCACGGGCGGCAGAGGCTGCGGCTGTGGGGGATAGCTAGGCTGCTGGGGCGCTGGCGGATGCACCTGGGGTTGAGGTGGAACCTGCGTCTGAGGCAGATAGCTAGGCTGCTGAGGCACCTGCGGCAGCACCTGCGGCTGTGGGGGATAGCTAGGCTGCTGCGGGGGCGCCTGCGGCACCTGTGGTGGATAGCTAGGCTGCTGCTGCTTGAGGCCTCGGCTTTCCTGTGGGGACTCTTCAAGAGGCTGCTGCGGGGCGCCTCGCGGCTTCTGTGGGGATAAGCTAGGCTGCTGCGAAGCTCAGCACCCTCTGCACGGCGCCTGTGGGGGATAGCTAGGGCTGCGACTCCAGCCTCTCGCCAGGCACCTGTGGAGGGATAGCTGGGCTGCTGGCTGCTTCCCTGAGGGAGTGGCACCCTCGGCCTGTGGGGGATAGCTAAGGCTGCTCTTGGGAGCCCTCGCGGCCTGTGGGGGGGATAAGCTAGGCTGCTGCTGACTCCAGCACCTGCCTGAGGTGGCACCTCTCTGACACCCTGTGGGGATAAGCTAAGGCTGCTGCAGGGGCGCCTCCTGCGGCAACTGTGGGGATAAGCTAGAGCTGCTCTTGACGCTCCCGAGCACCCTGCAGGCATCTGTGGGGGATAGCTAGGCTGCTGCGGCACCAGCACCTGCGGCATCTGTGGGGGATAGCTAGGCTGCTGCGGGGGCACCTGCGGCATCTGTGGGGGATAGCTAGGCTGCTGCGGGGGCACCAGCACCTGCGGCATCTGTGGGGGATAGCTAGGCTGCTGCGGGGGCACCTGCGGCATCTGTGGGGGATAGCTAGGCTGCTGCGGGGGCACCTGTGGGGGATAGCTAGGCTGCTGCGGGGGCACCTGTGGGGGATAGCTAGGCTGCTGCGGGGGCACCTGTGGGGGATAGCTAGGCTGCTGCGGGGGCACCTGCGGCACCTGTGGGGGATAGCTAGGCTGCTGTGGCACCAGCACCTGAGGTGGCACCTGCGGCACCTGTGGGGGATAGCTAGGCTGCTGCGGGGGCACCTGCGGCACCTGTGGGGGATAGCTAGGCTGCTGCGGCACCAGCACCTGAGGTGGCACTTGCGGCACCTGTGGGGGATAGCTAGGCTGCTGCGGGGGCGCCTGCGGCGGCTGTGGGGGATAAGGGTAAGAACCCCACCTCCCTAAGGAGGCAGGTGGTGCACGGGCCATCCCCCAGTCGGCTCTCGTATGGACTGGACCAGTGATGCGATCACGGCGTCTGCCGTAACGCACCACAGTCCAGTCGTTGTACCACCCACTCATGTGAGAGGCGTGGATTTTTAAGAAAGTTGTGTTTAATGTATTTTTGTTTTAATTTTTAATTTTTTTATGTATTTAAAGTATTCAAAATGAACTTAAATTTGTTTTAAATGAAAACCAACTTGTTTTTTAAGAAAATGCAAAAAATGAAATTTTCGGAAAAAAAATTATTTATATGAATATTAATAGAAATTGTGTGCCCGGGTGGCTACGTTTCGACCCGTTATGGGTCTTCTTCAGGCCAAAGCACACCAAAAACCAAAAAACGGCTGCTGATTTCAGTGAGGTGTTTCTCCTTTGCTGGTCAGAATGAGAATGAGGGAGAGAGAGTGCTCCCATTTATAGTCTCCGAGTTCTTCGAACATTCGAAAATCAGGAGTTACTGTTCAAAAAATGGTAAAACAAATGAATTTTGCAGTCTGTGTCAGAACTGTATTTAATTTAAACCTTTTTAAACCAAAAACTGTTTTTATCCCATGTTTGTTAATATGTAAATACATTTTTTGTAATTTTTACCAAATTGTTTTAACCCCTTATTAAGATTTTGTATATAACACAGTTTTAGTTTTGTATTAAACCCAATGTCGTTAATCCTTATACATCAATTGTGCTTAACCCCAAACACATGAAATTGAATTGAAATTAATTGTTGGTTTAACCCTTTCCGTATCAATTTTTAAAAAAAACTTTTTGTATAAATAATGTTTTCAATCCTGTATTTATGGAAATGTTTTTAGCCCATGATGTGTCAATTGTTTTGTATTTGTATTAACAAAATGTTTTTATTACTAACCAAATGTTTTTATTATTAACCCCTTGTATCAATAAACAACTTGAACCTTTTCATGTGTGTGATTAGTAAGAAAGTCCAAACATGAGGTTGAAATTAGAAAAACAATGTTAGGGTTAGGAATAGATACTGGGGTGGGGTTAAGGGCAGAAATATTAGGAATAGGGCGTAAATACC